>CM060634.1:31241166-31266166 GCA_030578275.1 Meda fulgida
AGGTTCAAACTGGAGTAACAGAGCCCACATTGTGTTTGTGCGGGTCGAGTCTCCTGATTACCCCACGCTGCTATTTACGGCTCAGAGATTCAGAAACCAGCCAAAGAGGAAAGGAAACAAGCATTTCCTGAATGCCACACCAACAACAAACACTGAGTAAAACAGTCAATCCGACCGAGTGTGGATCAGTGGCGCTGTGCTCTTCCTCCTATGTATCAGAACTGGCGCTCTCAGGCTCCTCTCAGGCTGTTTATCATGTGAGACTCTGATAAGACAGAATACTATCAGATTACAGCTCTGTTCAGCGTTGTAATGAAGTGCGGGTATTTAAATATAATTCATTTGGAACAGCTGACTAGGATTCCCATGTGCCACCTCGGGGACACAGGGGCGAATGTCTGATCTGCCAGCTGATTGGTTATCTAATCCTTACTCCCTCCTCAGCTAGTCAACGGGACACACAGGATCTGCTCCGAAATCTACTAAGCTGCTTATGTAGACAGACTTAATGTATCATAAGCAGTAAGAAGCATAATTACAGAAGTGACAAAGTAGAGGTTTACTTTAGTTTACTAAAGTAAATTTAGCAAACTAAATGCATTGCAATAACTGCTGCTAAAAAATTTTATATATAGATCCAAGTTGGCAAACTAAAGACATATTTTTATTTAAACATTTTGTAAAGTATTATACAATATTTTCATATTATTTAATATAAATTCAATCCTGAAAATATACAAATATTATATTTAGAAAAATAGTTAAAATCTAATTTAAAATGGATGGACATTTTATTCAAGTAAAACAATGAATCCCTGAATGCATTACAACAACCGCAGTGAATAAAAAGATCAATGCAAGTTGGCAAACAAAGCAAGACAAATGTTTTATTATTAACATTATGTTATGTATTATACAATATTATGATATTAAATTAATATGCATAAAATATGAATTTTTATTTAAATATAAATATTATAAATTTTAAGTTATTACACTATAATATGATATTAATTTAATGTGTATAAAATATTGAAATATTTATATTTAAATTTCCATATACCAAAAAAATCTAGTAAAATGTTAATGATAAATATTTAAATTATTACACAATATTACAGTATTAATTTAATGTGTATAAAATAAGGAATACATTCAGATTTATTTTAATTTACTAAAAGGGACAGGTATTTACCCCAAATAAATTCTTTTTTTTTTTAAACTTAATTCAAAGGCGGAATTGCATGTATTTAAAAAAGACTTTTTTTTACCCAATATTTCTGTGTCATGTATTTTTATTCTTTTTACAGATTCGCATCATTATCTTTGTCAGGGTGGATTCAAGTAGGAGTTTTGCAGAGTTTCTTCTGTCTGTCGATGTGCAGAAACATCTGACAGCATGACAGGGAGCTGCATAAACACTTCGAGTCTGTTCGTTCAAAAAAAAAAAAAAAAAATTATATATATATATATATATATATATATATATATATATATATAGTTTTGTAAACCGTGTAACAGGCTGAAACCGGCTCCCAGCCGAGACTCTCTGCCGTCCATCATTCCTCAGGCACCATTTCAAACACAGTGTTGAGTTTCTCCAAACTGGCACTGAGTGCTTCACGCCATTAGCAATAAGCCAATAAACGTGCGAATTACAGAATCAGCCACAATCAAAATCATCTTGAAAGGTTGTTGAGCTGCTCTCCTCAGGGGCTTTTGGCAATCGTATCTGAACCAAACGGGGCCTGTCATGTGAGAAGGCATCAGGGGCCCGAGCGGGTCGCGCTGGATTCAGTTCCACGGTGGAAAAACTTCTCAACGGCCTGTCAGAGGAAAGCTGCCATCCAACCCGCTGCGATTCTGCAGAAAACTGACTCGGACTATGTTTCAGAGATACTGAGAGACGCTCTGAATGTGAGGGGATCGATAAACATAAAACTTTGAGCTGTCGGTGGGAAAGCGAGTGATTAAGTCCCTCCTCACCTGTGCGGGGATTCTTACATAACACATGAGACCGAAGTGTCTCACTTTCTCATAAACCTGCAACACACACTTACGGACGAATGGACTGAGATATGTGTGGCTAAATGGAAATACAGAGTTTGTCAGATATTAAACATCACACTGAACAGGAAATGCACTCTGGTGTCAGTACATTGATTTTTTCCAGGACATCTTACAAATGCATAATGTTAAACCATTAGTTCTAAAGACAACCGCAAGAGATCAGAGAGGGAACGGTAACATCAATCACTCAATCTAACACACACACACACACAATCAATCATCCCCCCAAAATTAAATACAAATATATTTACAATCAATAGTTTTAAAATCACATCATCCACCATCATTTTCACCATTGCATTCTGGGATTGCATTTTCAACTAGATGCATGCAATGCTATTTATTTCAGAAAGGTCCTTTATGTTATTAATGCACCTGAACACTACGAATACCAACGGTTAGAACAGCTTATGTTACACACTAAACATCTATCACCCTCGTTGCACACTTCCATCAGGGACAGAGAGGTGCTGAGGTGCCTCTTAAAGTTCAAGGTTACAAACTATTTTAGATATAGACTAGGTTTAGCATAACATACAGCAAACCTGCAGCCAATTTTAACCTGTTTATTCCCAACACCTGGGATCACATGATTCACACTTGCATTTACACATGACAAGTACACACACATTTCCTCACAGTCAGCAATTAACAATCGATCGGTCAGACTCATTAGCAGCGCATTAGCCAGACGCACGACAGCGATTCAGCATGACATCTCAATGTTACGCAAGACAGAGAGAGAGAGAGGGAGAGGGAGAGAGAGAGAGAGAGGGAGAGAGAGAGAAAGACAGACAGAGAGAGGGAGAGGGAGAGAGAGCGTCTGGACTGTGCTCTTAATGGTAACGGGGTCACACACTTTTGCATTGTCACACATAGCTGACATTTGACTTCTAAAGCAGTTGAAATGCTTTACTAATAAAGCTGTACTAATAATTACATTTGTTCTTGAAAATAAAAATAATTATAGCTACATAAAGAAGTGGAACTTCAAAATGAGAATATTAAAATATCATGATAAGAAACTCAGGAGGAAGAAAAGTTTAAGCGCCATGTAAAGCGACCAAGCACTGTTTTGTTTTATGCAGCATTTAAATCTGAAATACAGCAATAATATTCTGGCACACAAAGTCTCTGCTAATAGTTGAAAAATGATGTATGTATAGTTATTAGGGGTATAACAATATATATCGCAATACAATTTGTATCGTGGATAGTGACAATATGTATTGTGTATAGTTCACCCAAAATAAAAATTACTGTGCTAATTACTAAAATTAGCCTGTTCATGGAAAGATTCGTGGACGCTCTGATGCTCTGACGTAGATCGAATGCTTTGTCTTTTTTAAAACTTTATTTAAAGGGGCAGCAAAGCAAACAAGCATGTCGATCGTTATTTTTGCAGAAAATTGATCAAAGGAAAACACTTAACAATTATAGTGACATGTTTGCTAACGAAATAAACCAATTAAAAGCCATTTGTGTGGTGTGGCTTTTGAGTTCATGGTTAAGTGCTATTCTAATTTGCATTCCCGCTGAAAAACAAGCGTTCTAGTGCGAAAATCTTGCCTATAAATAGTGTTGCGCACCTTCTTATCACATTCAAATGATCAACCTCTCCTCTATTTTGCTTGGGAACTAATGTGGTCGGAACCAAAGTATTGACTGCGTTCTCTGGGATCCTCTCAAACGGAGCACTTCTACATTCCCATTGGTTGCCGCCGAACCGCGTCATAGCTCATTACCATAAAGTTGACCTGATTTCAACTCCTCAAAATTAAGCATTTTAAACTAACAGTAATTTTTTTGTCAACCTTTTATCATGTCTTTGAGTATTGCAATAATATCGTATGGCGAGTTCATTATCGTGATATGTATCAAATCGTGACATGAGGGTTTCGTTACACCCCTAGTAGTTTTTCCATGGTGTGAAAATTACACACATCACCTTTCAGTAATGAACTTAATGAACAGTAATGAAGTCCGCACCAAGCTCCGAACCAAAGTTCATGTTTTGATACATGTTATACATTTGGTAAGTTTTGTGCCCTGAATTACACATATGATGTTTGTCAATTTAAAAGATAATTATGAAAGTCGCAGTCTGTCATAAAACAGAAGAGTAACATTTAGTTTTATTAGAAAATCGCTCAATGAACTACATCTCTCGTCTCGCGCTATGTGTGCAGTCTGGTACAAAACACACAGGCATGACTAGCCTGGTCCCACCAGCCTCTCGTACATTTCATTTGTACATAGAGTCTGGCCCCGCTCCATTGACAAGCGTTAACTTCCTTGTAGACGGGAACTCTATTGAAGTCTAAAACTATTGGATCTGCCCAGAGTAACTCTCTGCCTCAACCAATCGCTAACGTTTGGTCGTGACGTGTATTTTCCCGAACCCCGTGGGGAGGATGGCCACCAGCAAAACTAAGCAAAGATTGTTCTTGCTCCGGCTTTAACTTCTTGATATTCGGCAGCGTCGCCACAACGGACCGAATGGCTTCGCTCGCATCTTTCTCCGCTGCCATTACTGAACTACAACTCAAAATAACGCGCGAGTCGACATCAACCACATCGTTCTCAGCCACTCCCTCTGTTCGCTGACTGGCCCGGCAAAAAATTTGATCGGAGAAACCAAAGTCTACAGCAGAATCCCAGATGTAGTACTGAAGGAAAATGAAAATGGAGCGGAAGTACGTAGGAGGGCAGAGTCAGGCCCCATCCACACTACTGCGTTTTAGTTTAGAAACGGAGAATTAAAACGAATACGATCTCCGTCCACACCAGCGTTTTAGCTGCGTATTAGAATTGATCTCCGTCCACATTAAAACGACTGAAAACGTGGATCACGTGACCATTCAACTACACTGGGCTTTCGCGTGCCGGTGTAAATTGTCACAGATGGCTCGAATAATAGCTTGCCTCCGCATGCAGGCAGTTATAGCATTGTACAATGCAGAACAGCTGCTAGCAAAGACATCAAAGTCAGTAACGCTTGTAATTCGTTATCCATGTTGCAGGCACTAACGTTACGGGTCATGTGATGGGTGACGAATCAGGGAAGGATACGCCTCGACTGATGACACCCAATCATAGAGCCGAGCGCGAGCGTCTGCGTCATCGTTTCTAAAGTCCTTTGTTTTGACTCGTCTTCACTAAAACGCCCTCCGGAGATTCAAAACGCAAAACGGGATCGGAAACTTCTCCGTTTTAGGTCTTCGTTTTTGCCGTTTTAGTCTGGACGGGAGGTGCAAACGTAGCAAAAGGTCTCCGTTTCTAAACGAAAATGCAGTAGTGTGGATGGGGCCTTAGAGTACGGTACGTAGAAGCAGATTTGACAGCCTTTCCTGTGGTGGTTTCCACAGAGAGCATGTGTTTCACACGTGAGGCGAGAGAAAACAAGCACATGAGAGAATGAGAGCAGATGAGAGGTCAAGTAACGCTAACCTGCTGCTGTGGGATGAAATAACAGACGCAGATAAGAGAAGACTGATTGTTCAGTTCAGCGGCTGAGAGAAAAAGTCGTCCGTTCATACGCCCACAAAAACACAAGATTACAGGTGGCAATTTCCCGCAGAGCTCTGATTTTCTAAGCAACAAACAGAGATTGTTTACTGTAACAAAACGAACAATATCAGCATGGGCGTGAGAATGAAGCTGACACTAGACGTTTATACTGGAGAATGTTATTTAATATCCATTAGCATTCCCATTCAGGGCTGCATAACATTGGGAAAAAATGACATTGTGATATTTTGTTTTTCTGCAACTTATCTAATGTGATTAGAAAAATACAGGGATTTTCAGTAAATTATTTTAATTGCTATTTTTGGAAGGAATTAATCAATCTAGAGTGATTTTGTTGGGGCATCTGCACAGATTATTAAAAAACATTAACATAAAAATGACTTTTAATTCTGAAGACTTTTTTGGTGGGAAACCATTCTCACCCAAAAATGTGGGTTCACCCGTTTTACAAGAACTAACTCAAACCTCTTTTAGTATCCATAAAGTCAACATAATAATAATAATACAAAATAAAAAAAATTGTTGACCAATATAACTATAAAAAAAATATTAATAATAAATAAAAAAATTAAACAAAATAAATATATTGTAACAGTATTATTTTACTGTAAAATGAAAAAAAAAAAAGTTAAAAGTAACAGCTAAAATTACAAATTTACAACATTTTCAAACATCAAACCATGTAACCTTTACTTTGGCAGTTTGCCGATAAAAAAAAAAAATGTGCTGTGTTAATTTACACACGTGCAGCTCATGAAACGGTGTTTCAGATAATAACACATAATAATACTAATACATTTTATTTGTAACGCAATTTATATTTAAGCTAAAAGTTCTTGAGCAGCACAGGTGCAAATAAACAGTGGCGCTTCACTCTGAAACCCGCAGCGCAAATACTTATTTAGTTTTATCGAAGATTTGATAATCGCACTAAGCTATCTAGCGATATCAATTTTAATTCAATATATCATACAGCCTGATTCCCATTCAAAGCTAAACGTCGCAATGCTACTGAAATGTCTTCCGACTAATCAAATCTAAGAACCATAATTAACCGTTGTATAATAAAAACATGGAATAAATTCGGACTGATTTTTTTGCATTGTCACTTACAGCAATCAGATAAAACAATTGCATAATACAGGTAACAGTATTACAGCAATTACTGAAAAGAAAAGACTGGTATTGGTACTCTGTTATTGCCATCTGACACAAACCCAATGCAACCTTGTACAGCTGACCCAAATTACACTGGCTAAGTTTCATAGGTCAAGCTGACTGCAGTCGAGGTATCGGGTTTATATTTGTACGTGTAAAACTCCTCCCCCATCCGGCCTCCATCCATGCGCTGATCCTGAGGGACCAGATCCACGGCACTGCACAGAAATTGGGGACTATTTGGGTCAGTTTATCAAAGGTTCACGAGGCACACACGGAGATCAGGTCAGGATGATTATTGGTGGGATTCAGGTGACGCTCGGATCACAACTTCATCTAGCAATAACTGATCCAAATCACAATATCCCAATGTGAAATATTTCAACTACATCTACATGCCAGGTTTCCAACTGTGAGCACGCATTTCATAACTAAGGTCAGACGGAATAAAGACATACATTTGCTGTTGGCAGGATGATTTACAATCGTCATGAGGGCTGAAGTATTTGACCATTTGGCCTCATGAATAAATCACAAGACATCGTGTTCAGACACTGAAAACAAACTGGCTTTTGGACACTAGCTTTTACTTTGGCTGTTTGTGCTTATTAGTGGTGTTTGTTGCTCATACTTGTGAATGTGATCAAACACATAACCCTAATTATTAAACTTTAACGTGCAGCATTTGATTCCTCCTCTACAAGACACGTGATTAGAGAGGCATGCTGTTATTTTAAGTAATTAAACTCAAGACAGTATTAAACCACTCAGAACACCAATAGCATAGCAGTGATAGAAAAATAGGTTATTTTGAGATCAATGGTAACACTTTATAATAAGGTTCATTAGTTTGCATTAGTTAACGTATTAACTAACATGAACTAACCATGAGCAATACATTTGTTACTGTATTTTTTAATCTTTGTTAATGTTAGTTAATAAAAAATAAAGCGGTTCATTGTTTGTTCATGTTAGTTCACAGTGCATTAAATGATGTTAACAAGATTTTAATAAAGTATTAGTAAATGTTGAAATTAACATTAACAAAGATTAATAAATGCTGCAGAAGTGCAGATCACTATTAGTTCATGCTAACTAATGTAGTTAACTAATGTTAACTAATGAACCTTATTGTAAAGTGTTTCCAGATCAATACATACTGAACCTGACACATCTAGCAATTCTACAGCTAAAAAAATGAGCATCTTTCCTGTTATTCAGCGCATAATCTCACCTATCTCTACAGGCCTCCATGACCTCACTAAGAGTGAGAACCAATCGATTTCTGATACGGAAAAACACAGTTTTCGTCAGATGAAAGTGTGTCGCCGCAGTAGTGCATGAGCTCCTCGGGAATGTAAACAAACACTGCAGGTGTGTGTGTGTGTGTGTGTGTGTGTTTGTGTGTGACGCAGTGCTGCAGTGCAGGAGGAGGAGCCTAATGAGTGACATCATCAACACTAAAATCATCCCTCTTAACTTGAGCGTCAGCAGGTTGTGTGTCCAGATCAGCTTCTGTAACCAGCTCTTCTTGTGACTCATCTTGCTGACTGACACACACACACACGCAGACAGAAAGGATTTAAAGGGCCAGTGTGCACGTGCAGTAACATTCCTGCGTCAAACCATCAAAAGAGTTAAGATCACTCTAATCCAAAACATACGACAACGAAACAATGACTGTAATTAGCAGGGATGATGACGATGATGTTCAGCATGCACTTTAATTAACTGTCTGGAAACCTCTCGCATCTATTTGACATGCAAAGAGAAACAATGACAGCAACAACACACTAGCACAGAATTAAAACAGCCATTTAGATTAAACATGAGCTCATTAAATATACATAGTTCTGTCATGTGACTCTAGATGGCACAGCCTGATCGCTCCTGTTGTAAACCTTTTTTTAAAGTCCCTTTCTTAAGAAGGTTTCTTTATTGAGAACATGAGCTGTGCGTTGCTGTAGACTTCCAAGCTCATCTCGAGTCCAACTAAGGGAATTTTACATTGTAGTATATATACACATTATAAAGAGGGAGGGATTACATGGAGGAGGAGAATCTGAACAAAGCATGCAAATGTTGTGTACAGGTTTAGAAAAACTGCCCTAGACAGAGCGTTACCAATCCTAATACAATCAGCATAACTATTCAAACACTGAGACTCAAAAACAGGAATGGCAGAACTCTCCCGCTGAGACAGAAGCTCCCAAGAGTTTCAGTAATCTGCTTACAATAGAGAGAAACAGGCTCGATAGAGAGCAGTAATATGTTTCACAGCTGATATCATCACCATCCTAACCTTAAATGTTAAATTCAATTTACTCTACCTTCATTTTTCATGTGATGTTATGTGAAGAAAATAGGATCAGCTGATCTTAAACCTATTCTTAAATTTGTAATCCTTCACTCCTTAACTCTCTGTTTACACAACACCGTTTTCAACTAAAACTAAAAACTTTTTATGCGTTTTGGCTGTTCGTTTACACGACAACGGAGTTTTGGGAGCCCGAGACATCCACATGCGTATTAAATGTTCAGTCTATAGTGTTTCATCGCCATCTACTGGCCTGGCAGCAGAATACAGCGTTTTCAGTCGTTTTAGCCGATGCGTGTGAATGGGAATCGTTTTGACAATAGTGTCGTCTGTATGCGGAAAAAACTCAAAGGAAAAACTTCCCTCAAAAAACGTACCCTCAATCTGCCAACCAACATCATTCTCTATAAGGCACAGCTGATTGGTTCCTGCTGTATCAGTAGCCAATGAGATCGCAGCTCAACCTTCAAATACTTGTTCAGCAATTGCTGTCGCAGTTACAGCGTGTTTTCAGAAACCCTCCACCTTCCCCAGCTCCACCTGTATAGATCTGCTATGGGTAATTCATGTACACTATATTGTACAGCAGAAGCATGTCTTGCTCACAGCAGTGTGTCGTGTGTGTATTGGCAGCAGCAAGTCCTGTTCTTGCTCAGCAACAGTGAAGCATATCTATTCCACCAAGACCAAATACATTAACACGGTCGTATCCATTACCATACCAAACACTCCAGGAGTTGTCATGACATAAATATATATCTTTCAATGTGGTAAAAAAAATAAACAACTAATCTATCCTTTGAATTAGTTTGATTTTTTTTTTATCCTATTGGCAGATATTTGTTCTTGTTTTAGGCATACACTTTTTGATACGTTGATAATTTTGATGCATAAAAAAAAAAACAAGACTTAATATCTTAAGTCATTTTGCTTCTCAAATAAATGCATCTTGATTTAAGAATGTTTATATATTTATACTGGAAAACAAGACAAAAATACAGAGCAAGTCATATATTGCAGTTTGCAACCCAACAGAGGAGAAAAGGAGTACCTAAGGGAACACAGGCTGTTTTCAGACATGACCGTCAGACACTGCTCCTCCTCTTCATCATCATCATCAACATCATCGGCTGCCAGTAGAGACGGAGGCCAAAGTCCAGTGTGTAACGCAAGCCGGTGTCCTGCCAAAAAGGGCAGACGCTCCAAAAGCTCCCAAACAGAGGAAAGCACTGGAGGAGTCAATGCAGAGCCCTTGGTTTTCCTGGTAGGATGTGATGCGGCTTTACGGCACTAAATTAAGCGCATCGCCCCTGAACTCTGCGGATGTTCCCACATCAGATCCGATCTATTAGTGGACCGACATCTACGTAACAAGCTCTTATGGAAAACAAACAACTGACACAAAGCTCAGACGAGCGCACAACATTTCAAGGCATCAACGTGAGCTTTATTTATCTCTTTCCCTCCCATCTCTGAGACACTGAAATTCCTGATCGATTAAGTGTAAGGGTGCAGTGAACTGCAATGCAACTTGGAGGTGAAAGGGACATAGTGGTTAGTTGATGATGAAGTCAGATCACATGGGGCGGCAGGTGTTAGGGACAGGCAGGGTGTCGATGTTGGGCCTGACCCAGTTTGGGTGAGGTGTTGGGTTGCACTGGTCTGCAATGCATGAAGACGTCTGTTTGTCTGAGGCAGCTTTAACAAACATTAGCTTCTTCTCTTACTCCAGTCTGATGAAATGGGAATTAACTGTGCTGACTAATTTCATCGCTCAGCATAAATTATGGCAACTGACCTTACAGAGAATTCGTAAAACGTGTTGCATAGCAACAGAGATAAACCCGGGCTAAAGGGATCCGGATGCTACTACTGGAGTGCAAGACAAAATGCACAAAAACATACGTTTTTGAAATATAATCAAAAACAAAAAGAACCACAAACTAGGGCTTTTCGATTTAAAAAGAAATAGATTTGCTGTGCTTGTTTGTAGGGCTACACAATTTGGCCAAAATTGTGATTATATAAGAATATGGCTATAAAATAATAATAATAATAATACTCAGTTATTATTATTTTTTAATAACTATTAAAAACAATTTAATACTCAAAATACAAATGTAATGTAGTTTACTGTACGGTTGAGTTGAAAATGATATTTATTATGACTCTAAAATTAGTAATAAAGTATAGAATGCATTACAATGCGCGTTATGCATTATGTATGTATATATATATATATACACATACATACAGTACTGTTTATATACTGTATATATGTGCAGAATAATAAAATGTGCAAAATGGTAATCATGAGCAGCTTGCATGTAAATGAACACAATGCTGCGCTTCACTCTGAAACACAGTGCATAAATGTTTTGAATTAAATCACAGCCTTTGTCATTTGATTACCGCACTAAGCCATATTGCAATTTTGCATGCATTTCAAAGAATTGTGCAGCACTACGACAAACTGCAACCATGCAAGAGAAACAAATGCAACACTCCCAAAACAAACTTTTGCTGACAGCTCTTTAAAAATATGCATTATTGTGGGTAAGTTGCTATTTTAGGACAACATACTCTCTACTGTTAAGTATTTGAAACAGTATGCAGCATGCAAATGATAGACGTTGCAAACAACATGCAAAATTGACCCATGATCTAAATAAACTGCATGTTTATTTCAAAGACATCTAGTTAGTTGCACACTGTATTCTGATATGGCATGTATATTGGGCTTACTGTGCACAACATACACACTGTAAACTGAAGAAATAGTATGAGTAGTATGGTAGCAGGCATTTCCAAACACAGCTAAAGTAGGAGGATGTTTTGTACCATTTGACAACATTGTCCTTGATCCAAACCTCCCTCGTTCCCACTGCAGAAGAAACAACACTTTCAAACACAACAACAGCACAACTCCCAAACTAAGATCTGTAAAAATACCACATACGGCTCCTCCCACAGCACACGAACCTGGATGGAAAATTCCAGGCTGAGAAAGTGAGGCCTTTGCCACAGACAGTCGACCTCTTATGATACACGAGGAAAAAATATCCTGCAAGTTTAAAGTCAAAAACTAGTCCGAGTGTATGCAAACACAAATGTAGCCTATGTTACAGAAATGCATAAGGAAAAACACAACAGCTCTGTTCCAAAAGCTGCGTTTCTGTCCACAACAAATACATGCAATCTGATCCTGAGTGAAACTGAGCCTCATCCGTGAAGGATCTGGGAGGCGGCGGGTTGCACTCCATCAGGTGTCATCATGGAAGCATGTTTTCACCAAACTACTTTAGTTTATATCTCACAATTCTGACTTCATAACTCGCAATTGTGAGTTTATAAGTCATAAGTCTTTTTACTTTTTTATTTACTGGTGGAAACAAGGATACATTTCAAGATACTATTATAATTTTTGTTCATATTTTTGAACTAGATTCTATTTTTATCTATTTGGTTTTCACTTTAATTTTAGTCAAAGGTTTAGTAATTTTGTTGTGTTTTTCCCCCGTTTTTTTATTTATTACTTTATTCAGTTTTACTTATTTTAGAACTTCAAGTTAATCTATACATAAATGAGAAATGTTGCTTTTGCAAACAGCTGAAATAAAATAATTGAAGGGTTTCTTTATAATTTTTATAACTTTATAAGTTAAATTATCAAGTTTATAAGTTAATAAGTTAAAGTTTGTTTTGTTTATGGAATTTTTTTATGGTTTTACATTTAGTTTACTCACTTAATACTTTGCATCAATATTTTCCGGTATTCAAAGAAATAAATTTTTAGAATATAAATTTCTTGTTCATCATCATGCATTCATTTTTCCCCATTTTTTTTTAAATAGTATAATGTATGTCTAAAACTAAATGTCTAAAATGCTGTCTAGGTAGTCAGCTCACTAGGTTTTGTAACAGTTCTTGTTGTGTATTAGTCAACAGTCTAGAGTCTAACCCCTCTTTAATATTTAGAGTTCACAAAGCAGTCTTTGTACAATTTTTTTTATCCGCAGTTAAGAACTGTTAGTTAACTATTTACACACACACACACACACACAAACACACACGAGTGATCGGTCACTCCATGGGGATTCTCCGGTGCTTTCCTTCACCCCTCGGCCTGCCCTCCACCCTCTACAGCACCGCCTCTATACAAATCATGAAACTGGTATTAACTGAATGGCAATTGATATGGATTTCTTACTGTTTAAAGTAGACAGTAAAACACACACACACATGCACACACACACACGCACACGCACACGCACACGCACACAGAGAGAGAGAACTCTTTCAAGTGCTTTAATTATTAATCAATCTGATTTGAATTATTTATGTTAATTCAAATGTTCAGTTTCGTGAATCAGCAGGTTTCGTGAGCAACCGTGTCCTCGGGGAGCGCTGACACACGCGGAGCATTACGCAAGAATAAATATGAGCGAAGTTCAAATAACCTGCATTTTATGCGATCTGTTCAGTAGTTAACGTACGAGCAAAGAGAAAAACTTCTAAACATTTATTAATCTTTGTCCATGTTATTTTCAACACTTACTAATACATTATTAAAATCAAAAGTTGAATGAACACTGAACAGTGTTTAACTAAAGTTAACAAAGATGAAAAAACACGGTAACGATGCATTTTCTAATGTTAACTAATGTGTGTGAACTTTAGAGCCCTTAAAAGCCCTTTTGTGCTTAGGGTTAGGGTTAGGGTTAGGGTGGATGTCAGATGTTTCTAACAGGAATATAGAGAGTGCGGAGGACAGGATTTTACAGACTCTAATGACAATCCATTATACGCTCAGATCTGATGCTGCAACGTCACTGGAAGGAGAAAGTCTTTCAGGCTTAGAGAGATTAGGAGAGTCATTCATATTTCATATTTTAATCGTCTTTAAACGAGCTTCTAATGTGCAAAAGATCAACCTTTGAGCTCCCTACATAGTGTATCGTTCATGCACTGCAATGAGATTTTTGGGTGAACTATCCCTTTAACATTGCGGAAGAATCACGAGAAATGTGTGAAACATAAGTGAACTTATTAGACATTACAATACTAATAGAGTTTTGTTATCCCATTTTTAAGAGTATTGGCACATTACTTGTGTTCTTAATAAAAACTAAACTAAAAAAAAAACTCAATTGAAATAAAATATAAATATTAGACAAATTTGTATATTTAACTTTTAAAAAAAATAAAAATAAAATTCAATGGCAAATTTAAATAATAAATCAGACACACACACACACACACACACACACACACACACACACACACACACACACACACACACACACACACACACACACACACACACACACGTTTCAGTTTAACAGAAAGCAATTTATTTTATGCCATAGAAAAACCATCACCGAATTAACAAAGTGAAGGCATCAAGTGTTTTTCCTTCACACTGAATTGTCCTAAGTTGTAAATAAGCAAAGACCCTGAACAAATGTACAAAAATGATAATTCTGGAGACGATATACAATACCCCAAACAGAAAGCGCAGAGAGGATCTGTCTGGCTCTCGAGTTAATGTTATTCTTGAGCCCAAGCCAACTTTCTCGGAGCGACGAGCTGATAAACTCACCTGGAGACTCGACACACACACACACACACACACACAACAGAAAGGGCTAAAACGCCACACAATAGAGGTGTGCTCACAAACACACAACAGCTTAGCAACCTAAGAGCGTTCTTACAACATTATAAAAACCACATAATCTCATAACAATGCGTGAACAAATGACAAGACGTTTCTATTTATCAACTCATGAAACCAGTTATCCAAGTTGACAGGCAACAAGTGTTGGCAATTACAACATCGTTGCAAATAAACAATGAGTTCTGCAAACAAAGCCAGGCATCAACATAATGCCAAGCGCTCAGAACGTCCTATAACATCAGAAACATGTGAAGAATTATTATTATTATTATTACACAACCCGTGATGAAGCCGCTCTAAACGCCCTCTGTGAGTCTGAGCTCTTCTCTGGCGTTTCAGCTGATGAACTGAGGAGGAGGAGGGTGAAGGACGGAGGAAGGTGTTTTAAATGGTTTCGCACAATCGTTCCAGCGGTCTCTGGGGAATCGCACTAGCTCAACCTGTGATCGTGCAACATCTGTGACCGGCTTCTCTATTAACACCTTACGGCAAGCACACCTCGAAAAATAGAGCGGGACTTTAAAAAGAGAAGGACATAATAGAGCAAGGCCTAAAAAAATAAATTAAAAAACAGACTTGCAAGACATACCTAGAAACCATAATAATTACAGAGATAATAATTTCTTGAATGCCCTAGAAATTACCCAGAACCATACATTCTTAATAAATGCATATTGTGCTATTGTGCATGAAAAAATATTATAATAATACTCAGGGCTTGAAATTAACTTTTTTGATCACCAGCCACTGTGGCTCGTGGTTTTCCAAAGTTATAGCCACTCAGCAGTTTCACTGGCCACAACTATGACATCGAAACCATGGGGAAAAACTGCCATAAAGATATTTTCAATATCATCTGATAATTTGGCTGCAGGTTTATTAGGCTGCTGTCACTTTAAGACCTGATGCACGGATCCAGTTTACTGTTACACATCTGTTTTCTTTCTCAACAGTTTATGTTCACTTAAAACATAACTGACTGTGTTTATGTAAACACTCACCAAGACCGGCATTTTTATATTATTTTGTGTGTATTTGACTGTTAAAGTGCAATAAGCAGCAAAAAATAACTAAATGTAGTACTGAGAGGCAGCTTTATGTGTGCGCAATTTGAGTGTGAGCACAAAATCTGTGGGAATGAGTAAAATGAAGCGCAATACGTGCAATGTCAAGCCCTGTAACAGCAACAATATTCACCCGGAGCAAATGAAACGAACGAGTGAGTGGAGGCGGGTTTGAGTCGCAGAGAGAAAGAAAGAAAGAAAGAAAGAAAGAAAGAAAGAAAGAAAGAAAGAAAGAAAGAAAGAAAGAAAGAAAGAAAGAAAGAAAGAAAGAAAGAAAGAAAGAAAGAAAGAAAGAAAGAAAGAAAGAAAGAAAGAAAGAAAGAAAGAAAGAAAGAAAGAAAGAAAGAAAGAAAGAAAGAAAGAAAGAAAGAAAGAAAGAAAGAAAGAAAGAAAGAAAGAAAGAAAGAAAGAAAGAAAGAAAGAAAGAAAGAAAGAAAGAAAGAAAGAAAGAAAGAAAGAAAGAAAGAAAGAAAGAAAGAAAGAAAGAAAGAAAGAAAGAAAGAAAGAAAGAAAGAAAGAAAGAAAGAAAGAAAGAAAGAAAGAAAGAAAGAAAGAAAGAAAGAAAGAAAGAAAGAAAGAAAGAAAGAAAGAAAGAAAGAAAGAAAGAAAGAAAGAAAGAAAGAAAGAAAGAAAGAAAGAAAGAAAGAAAGAAAGAAAGAAAGAAAGAAAGAAAGAAAGAAAGAAAGAAAGAAAGAAAGAAAGAAAGAAAGAAAGAAGCTGGTATCATGTATCTTGTCACAGGTTAACCTGGTGACTCTATAAACTTGGACTTACAAACATACACCCATTTCACTGATACTGTGCATTGCCGGCAATATTAACAACTGTGTACACATCAGGAAAGTGTTATGGACTCTTTGTTTTGTTCAGTCTAAAGTTGTTACTGCTGTGTTTTGTTATAGTTTTCAACTCTTTATAGTTTTTCTTAAAGTTTGTCATTATTTTTCTAAAAGAACAGATTGCCAGAACAGAATTTATATAATAATTACCTTTATTTTTCCACATATTTTTCACAAACCTTATTGCAGTTAGACTTCCTGGTTCACACTCTGTACAACCAAACCCATAATCCAGGTTAAACTGTTTTTTAAAGTAACAGCCACATCACTTCCTGTGGAAGATACCATTTTGGTGTGATGTCAGAGGAGGGGGGATTTAGAAACAGTTGTGTTTACCATATAATTTGTTGTTAAACTCTCTCTCTCTGTTAATGGTTGTTGTTTTAGCTGTTTGGAAGGTTCAAGTGTTGTGTTGGGTGTTTATATTACTTAAATTGATTGTTACAAACGTATTAGTTTGTACCTGTGGTTGGTAGGCCCTATGGGCGGGGCTTCAGCCTATAAATAGACTTAATGGCTGAAAGGATTTCAGTTCTGATTGTGAACTCAGAGAAATTGGATACTGAGCAGTGTTGTGAACATTGGGCCATTTGGTTTAGCCAAAATTAGCACATTGTTGCAGTTTTCTTTTCTTTTTGTACAGTTTTTATTTATTTTTTGTTTTCTCCTGCACTGTAAATATTTTAGCACCTTCCAATAAAGCACCATTTTGGATTTTGCATCAACTTTTTGTACAGCACGTCATTTCCCTTTTCCATTCCAACTGGTTGGCTTCCCTACATATGGTGTCAGAAGTGGGATAAAACGCCTGTACCACCCCACAAGTCCAAGGAAAGAACGGACCTGTTTCTTGGTCACTGGCCGTTCTGCATTCTTGATGGCCTCCACTTTCCCCACCTGTGGACGTATTACTCCATGACCCAGCACATACCCTAGGTATTGTGTTTCAGTCCTGGCTAGGGTGCACTTGTCTGGGCGGATGGTTAGACCAGCACTGTTAATTCTCAGTAGCACGTCCTTCAGATGGCCCATATGCTCCTGCCAAGTTTGGCTATAGATGATTATGTCATCTAAGTATGCTGCAGCAAACTTCTCAGTCCCCCGGAGGATCTGGTCCATCATCCTTTGAAAAGTAGCCGGAGCTCCGTGAAGCCCAAAGGGAAGGACACAGAACTGAAAATGTCCAAAGGGTGTTTTAAATGCGGTCACCTCCTTGCTCTCCGAACTTAGTGGAACCTGCCAATATCCCTTGCAGAGGTCAAGTGTGGTGAGATACTTTGCTCTTCCAAGACTCTCCACTACCTCATCCACTCTTGGCATGGGATACGGGTCAAATTTGCTCACACTATTGAGCTTGCGGAAATCCAGACAGAATCTGAGACTGCCATCCTTCTTAGGCACTAGGACAATGGGATTGCTCCATTCACTGGTTGAAGGTTCAATTACACCAAGGCTCTGCATGGTCTCCAACTCCTCCTTCATAACTGGCAGAAGTCTTTCTGGGACCCGGTATATTGGCTGACGAATGGGTTTGGGATCTTTGAGAGTGATGTGATGGTGGATAACGTTTGTTCTGCCAGGTGTCTCCATAAAGAGTTGGGCTGGGATGCATTGTAGAAGTTCCTGCTTTTGACCATCTTCCAGGTGCTCAAAGTTCAGCTGACTGTTTCCCTGACGACCAGGCAGGTATTGTTCCTCTATTTCCTCCTCTCCCTCCACGGATCTCACGAACAAAGCAGTTGTGGTTTCTGCCACTTCCTCAGATGTAGGTCCTTGTTGTGTGGAACGAGCTTACCACTTCTTCAACATGTTAACATGGAAGATTTGCAAGGGCTGGGTCCTGGATGGGATCTCGATCTCATACGTCACAGGACCCACTTTCCTCTTTATTTGGTAGGGGCCCTGCCACTTAGCCAGCAGTTTATGCTCACTCGTTGGTAACAACAACAAGACCTTTTCACCTTTCACCTTTTCAGAAACATATTTCCTCAGCATGGTTTTCAAGGTCTGGTTGAAACGTTCAACAAGACCATCAGTCTGAGGATGGTAAGGGGTGGTTCGTACTCTCTTTATGCCCAGCAATTGATACACTTTTTGTAGGGTGTGGCTCATGAAGTTTGGACCCTGATCTGTGAGCACTTCCTGAGGTATGCCAACCTGAGAGAAAAATCGTAGGAGTACAGTGGCTATTTGCTTAGCTGTGACCTCTCGTAATGGGTATGCCTCAGGGTACCTGGTAGCATAATCACAAATAACCAAGATAAATCGGTTCCCTCTCTGACTCTTTTCCACAGGCCCAATTACGTCAACTCCTATTCTCTGAAAAGGAGTGTCAACTACAGGAAGTGGTATAAGGGGTGCGTAGGCAGGAGTACGGCCAGTAGTGAGCTGGCATTCTGGACAAGTTTTACAGAACTCCTTAACCTCACTGTACATCTTTGGCCAGTAAAATAGTTTTGCAATTCGCATTAACGTCTTCATAAAAGCCAAGTGACCTGCCCAGGGAATAGAATGCCCAAGTTCTAATACCTCCTTCCTGTATGCCTTAGGTACTACTAGCAGCAGTCCGTCTTCCTTACTCTGTCGGTACAAAAGACTATTTTGTACCACAAAAGTCTCACCAAGCAAAGACCCAACACCCTCATTTTCCTCAGCCTGTTTTAAACATTCAGTCAAGGTTAAGTCCTCACGCTGAAGTTGGGCTAGATTACCTGGGACAACTATGTCGGCTTCAGTGAGTTCGGGTTCTTCTGCCCCTTCCTCAGCTTGCTCTGAAGTTTCCCACAACCCCTCAACCCACTCCCTGCGTTTTTGCAGCCTTTCCTCCTCTGTAGGCCGTGACTCACCTAAACTAGTCTCAGAGCTGAAGGGCATTTCTTGCAATGTGTTTGGTGTTATTTCTTGGAGCTGTGGAACCTGAATAAGGTGCTTTGCTTGGGCTCTCGTGACAACACCACACCATACAGTCTCTTGCACCAATTCAGCTAGTACAGGGAAGTCAGTACCTAACAGTACAGGATAGGGCAGTTTGGTAGCAACACCCACATTCATCAGATATGACTGATTACAGACCTCAATATAAACCTCAGCAGTGGGCAACTCAGTGCTATCTCCGTGCACACAACAAACTGTTACTACATCTCCTTCACTCCAGGAATCCCTGGGTATATATTGGGCCTGTACCAGAGTATGGGAACAACCTGTGTCTACCAACGCTGGAAGGGGTTTACCATTTAACAGTACAGTAATGACTGGTTCCCGATCGGGCTGTGTTCTTAACTGTTCTGGCCGGGGCATATAACAAAGACCAGTTGTCTTGGGCTTTTTGAGTGGGCAAAGGGGCCTAGTATGACCTGGCTCACCACAGTTATAACATACAACAATCTCTCCCTTAACTGTTGTCTGGGGCATTGGATGCTTTACGATACTACCTGGTGGGACACAAATTCACACTTGAGACTGATCACAGGGCATTGGCCTGGTTGGGCCGTATGAGAGACACAAATGCTCGTATCACCAGATGGTTTTTAGCCATCCAGCCATTTGACTTTGAAATTTTGTACAAAGCTGGATCACAAAATTGTACAGCAGATTACCTCTCTAGGACACCTCAGGTGTCTGAGGAAGGGGGGAGAAATGTCACAGGTTAACCTGGTGACTCTATAAACTTGGACTTACAAACATACACCCATTTCACTGATACTGTGCATTGCCGGCAATATTAACAACTGTGTACACATCAGGAAAGTGTTATGGACTCTTTGTTTTGTTCAGTCTAAAGTTGTTACTGCTGTGTTTTGTTATAATTTTCAACTCTTTATAGTTTTTCTTAAAGTTTGTCATTATTTTTCTAAAAGAACAGATTGCCAGAACAGAATTTATATAATAATTACCTTTATTTTTCCACATATTTTTCACAAACCTTATTGCAGTTAGACTTCCTGGTTCACACTCTGTACAACCAAACCCATAATCCAGGTTAAACTGTTTTTTAAAGTAACAGCCACATCACTTCCTGTGGAAGATACCACTTTGGTGTGATGTCAGAGGAGGGGGGATTTAGAAACAGTTGTGTTTACCATATAATTTGCTGTTAAACTCTCTCTCTCTGTTAATGGTTGTTGTTTTAGCTGTTTGGAAGGTTCAAGTGTTGTGTTGGGTGTTTATATTACTTAAATTGATTGTTACAAACGTATTAGTTTGTACCTGTGGTTGGTAGGCCCTATGGGCGGGGCTTCAGCCTATAAATAGACTTAATGGCTGAAAGGATTTCAGTTCTGATTGTGAACTCAGAGAAATTGGATACTGAGCAGTGTTGTGAACATTGGGCCATTTGGTTTAGCCAAAATTAGCACATTGTTGCGGTTTTCTTTTCTTTTTTGTACAGTTTTTATTTATTTTTTGTTTTCTCCTGCACTGTAAATATTTTAGCACCTTCCAATAAAACACCATTTTGGATTTTGCATCAACTTTTTGTACAGCACGTCATTTCCCTTTTCCACTCCAACTGGTTGGCTTCCCTACATATCTATTCTGTGAAAAATGGGTATTGCAAATGTTTAGATATTTCAGTATCGATATGCATTAAAAAAAAAAATCTATATTTCTGACAACACTACATTCCACTATTATTTCAGATACATTTACAAGGACTACAACTGAAGAATATGTATAATTCAACCCGCCAAAGTGGCTCGAAGGAGTGACTGTTCCACGCCACTGCTGAAGTCCAGTTAATGTCCAGTGCTGATGTCATGCCCTGATAATAGCCAATAGTTATTAAATAAATCATTATAAACAATTCGAATCAAAACAGAAAAAGAAGATGTGGAGACAACAAGCGTGTGTCGATCACACTAGAGCTTGTGAGGATGAAAGCGCAGGGCTTTACCGTGTCGGTCCTGGCCTGAAAGTCCTCAGTGTCGAGAGGCTTTTACTAAATAAAGATCTTATGCAACCGCCACCAAAGTCCCACGCTACTGTCCTTGTGTCGAGAGAAGAACACACTGCATTCATTCCCTCCACTGAGTCAGTCGAACGGCAAACGGCCTACAGAAATACAATTCTCACGAAGGCACACTCAAAATAAAGCTGCGTTATAAAAAAAGATACTCGGTTCTGATTGGTCAACAGTAAAAACACACAAAGCATTATTCATAAAATAGTATTTTTGGATTAAAAAGTTGTCAACGCTAAAATCTGATGTGCAAATTCATTTGCTGTTGCATTGCTTTCTTGTAGCCCAAATGTAACAAAATATAAGCAAACCATTCTAAAAAGATTCCACTAAAAACTAAACCTGTGAAACTGTCACAATGTTACTCTGTCCTCAAACAAGCGGCATTACCGGTTACACGCTTAAACGAAGTAACCCGTCTGTGACATAATGAATATGAGCTTGCACTTGTGCCAGAAAGAGAGTCAGCTGCTGTGTACAACGTGTCCATGTCTACAGTCATCACCTCCTCGTAAAGATTATTAGTATATATGTTGATGTGCTTGTCCATGCCCTTCTGTACAACCTTTATTAAGAGCAGTGAGAAGACAACACAAATAAAGGAATAACTGTAATGTATGCACAAACTGAACAACATGCACTCTTAAAAATAGCGTTCTTTATTAGCATTGATGGTTCCATAAAGAACATTAAACATCAATTCAATTCCACCAAAGGTTCTTTATAGAGGAAACAGGTTCTTAAAGTCCCCCTGTGGGGAAAATCAAGCTTTCAATGTTGTTTATGTGTCTATGTGCTGTTTTTAAAATGCTTTAAGACAAAGCATGTGTAGATTCATAAGTCGACAGCATTGCTGAGTATTTTCTCCTTAAAACTGCAGTGAACCAAAGACAGTCTCAAAAACACGCTTTGAAATCTGTTTATGACGTCACAAACTAGCTTGTAACCAATCAGATCAGTGTGTGATCGTCAACCAGTGGATCTCTGAGTGAGCGAGTGAGTGAGTGAGTGGAGGCGGGGCTCATCTGCATATTCATAGAACCACGCATACTAAATGAGGCAAGGGTGTCGAGTTACATTCAAGATATTTTAAGGCATTTTTAATTGTTTTCTTTGCAAATTTCATGTAAAAACTTCATGTACATTCGCAAAAAAATTAAATGTACAAAAAACTCAATTTAGGAGCCATGAAGTTAATGTTAATGAAATTTGCAAAGAAAACAATTTGCAAACGGCCGGCCGGCTGGTCCACGGTGACGTGAAGCGTTCAGACGCAGATTCGGCTCGAGGCACAACTGAACATCTGACACGCTTCACCAGCACCATTCACAAACACGCCAGCATCAAACACCTCGACAGAAGCCTTTTTCTGACACACACAATATAAAAAGCTTTTTTTTTTTTTTTTTTTTTAATTAAACTGAGTTTATACCTCGCAATGTTCACTTTTCCCCCTCAGAATTCTGCTTACAACCGCGAGATATAAACTCACAATTTTTTAAAAAGAAAAACAAAATTGAGAGATATTTTATATTTTTACCCACAATTACCTTTTTTTAATATATAGCATATTATTTATTTTGTTGTAGACAAAAGCTTCCACTGCACCTCAAAAGAGCCCAAAACAAGCAGTTTTAATTTGAATTCTGAACCAGTTTAACCCGGTCACCCGATGAAAACCTGAATGAGTTCACTTTTTGTGCATCTAACTCCTTTAAAGTTTGTAGTTGAAGTAATTTGAAACTGTAGTTGAGACACTACAAGCTGCTGCACTGAGTTTCACGCCGATCATGTGTTTGACGTGACCAGATCAAATTACACAACACAGACAGAGCCGTCACAGGTAAAAGCTGACCACAACCCAGCAGCCGAGGCAAAAAGATGAAATAATAAATAAAAAAAAATAATAAAACAATATGATTATAAAATATATATATATATATATATATATATATATATAAACATACAATTATTAATAAATATAACATATATATAATAATCAAAAAAAGATTAATAAAATATATAAATATTACATGTATATATATATATATATATATATATATATATATATATACACACATTATTAATTTTAATATACTATTTATATATTTTATTAATCATTTTACTGTTTTTTATTTTATATATATATATATATATATATCTCATTCACTACTCACTCTAAGGATACAAAAGTAGAAACATTTTTTGACGTACTATTCTTGAATAACATGATGTAAATATTAACAATCAAGCAGAGAGAATATGACAGCGCAAAAAAAAACAGTGTGACTCACCAAAAAGCCTTGAAAGCTTCATAAATATCCAGTCCGATTGCATATGAGAGCAGCGTCGTGTCCTCTGTCTGGATGAACAGAAGAACCTGCAGAGACCGTCCAAACAAGAGTTAACCAAACACACTAACCAGTCTGCAGTAAACCATCACACACACACTTTGAATATTATGCAGCCGAAGGTCAATTTACATGCGATTTCAATGCACTCTGAGAGGAGTAAAACTAGAAACTGTGCTTGGCAGCTGTCATAAAGCTCATCAAATAAATAAAGCCTTGTCAGCCCAGTTTGAGTTGAACACTGGCTTTTATATTGTATTTGCATATTCAAATAAACACAGGGAAAGGCAACAAACCCTTTAAAGGAGTAGTTTGTTATTATTATATTTTATTTTTTTCGTGTTTTTGGCCTTTTCAAAGTGTGAAAGAGCCACACAAAAAACACAATAAAGTAAAACATCACATGAAGTATAAACCAGTCTAATTTTGTTGCATGGAAAACAGGCACTCAGGCATTTTTTTAAATAAAGAGTTGGAACACCATATAGGTGAATCATTATATTTTGTAATTATATTGTTTCTTAAAGGATAGAGGTGGATAGATAAATTAGTGTTAAAAATCTGGCTTTTTTTTTTGCATCTACATACTGAAATTTAGAGCAAAAGTGTGAGTTTGTGAAGCTCATCTTGAGATTTGGTGCAGTGACTGCACGGGACAGCAGAAAGCACACAGTGTAACAGACATCCATCATCTCTGCACAACAACAGGTTCACATCAGACATCGGCTACTGAACATGATGCGAGGAAAACACTCAAGGGATTCAAACTGGAGCTCTAAAACTGCACTCATCCACATATAAGCAACTTATGGATCATGCACCAGCAACTGTCAACATCGTGCACCAGCAAGAAACGGCTAACATTGAATATCAGTGACATTTATTCAACATTTATTCAAAGCCTTCAATGGAGCTTATCGCGGCTGATGGAAACTAACGCATCCAGAACATTTATGGAGCATGCTTTGAATCAAAGCAACGCAGCAATCAGCTGCTAATATCAATCCAATGATAAAACAGAATTGCAGATGCT
>CM060634.1:31271166-31413666 GCA_030578275.1 Meda fulgida
CACACACACCCCTATACCCATCACACCCAGACACACACACAGACACACACACACACACACACACACACACACACACACACACACACACACACACCACACACACACACACACACACACACACACACCCACACACACACACACACACACACACACCACACCACACCACGCACACACACACACCACACACACACACACACACACACACACACACACACACACACACACACACCACACACACACACACACACACACACACACACACACACACACACACACACACACACACACACACACACACACACACACACACACACACACCACACACACACACACACACACACACACCACACACACACGCTCCGCTCTCTGGGATCTCGGCCGCGGCTCAGACTACACACACACACACACTCACTTCGCAGCGACAGGAAGCCATTGTATTGAGTCCTGGCCGAGCTCCAGACCGCTATTGTTCGTCAGTGTGAAGTGTGTGTGATTATCTGAAGTCTCCGTTTCTCTTCATTCACTTTCACAACCGGCGGAACCATTAAAGGGGCTCGAGGAGGATGGGGGGCTCGACCAATCACAGCACATGTATTTCCGCGGGACCACATCCACCTTATTTTTAATACTGAAGTATGTAGCCTATTATAAATGATTTATTCGTGCACATCATTATTTTTTAAATGCATGTGCCTCTTGAATCAGAATAACTTCCCCTCGCTCTTGCATCATCTCTTCTCTGATGATGTGGGCGGGGCAACCTGTCACTCACATGAGATCCACCAATAGCAAACCACCACCATCCAATCAATTCCCCACGGACAAAATTAAGCCCCGCTCACATTTGTTATTGCTCGAGAAGCTATTTCACGCTGAAGCTTGTTTCTGCCACATAAAAAATAAATAAAAAAATAGTTGCAACTTTAAAAAAATTGCGAGAAAAAGCAATTTTTATAACATGCAATTGTGAGTTTATAACACACAATATCGACTTTATATCACACAATTCTGACTTTATAACACACAATACTGACTTTATAACACACAATTCTGACTTTATAACACACAATACTGACTTTATAACACACAATTCTGACTTTATAACACAAAATTACGACTTTATATCACACAATTCTGACTTTATAACACACAATATCGACTTTATATCACACAATTCTGACTTTATAACACACAATTACGACTTTATATCATGCACTTCTGACTTTATATCTCGCACTTCTGAGAAATAAAGTCAGAATTGCGAGATGTAAACTCACAATTGTGAGATAAAAAGTCACAATTATCTTTTAAAATGTTTTATTCGGTTGGGGAAACAAGCTTCCATAGAAATAGGCTACGTCAGAATAGAAAAAAAAAAGTATAGCGCAAACTCAGTTTCATGCCGAAAAGATGCAGATAGATGGACAACTGATGGATTTCAAAAGAGCAGGCGCAGTCATCACTTTCCGGTGTCATTCGCTTCTATTGTAGCCTAACAAAATCTGTCCATTATGCAACTTAAAAACATTTTCCCTGAAAGTTTTAGATACAATAGTTTTCATGAGCACAACCTCGTTTCCAGGTTCCGGCTTATGAAAATATGTCATCTGCAGCACTCAGGACAGTGGACAAAATTCATAAATGAGATATGCATAATAAAGAATATTTCATGCAAAATGTCATTCCAAACCTGTAGGCTACTGTCTGTCTTTTTTGTCTTCTGTTGACATCTGCCTAAATGCATGTGAATGAGATTTTCAGAGTTTTTGTGAATAAAGATCAAAATGTAGGCTAGTTTTCTCCCAGTGAACTGCACAAGCGATTTTGGAAATGGATAGAACTCATCTGGACTTTTTCCGAACAAAATGAAAGAGTTGTTGTTGTTTTTTTCAGGTCTACATTTGCATAAAACTCCAGAAACTTCTTCTCCTCTTCAATTAGTCATTGATTGTTGAATCTGTGTTAAGACAAAACAAGTTTTAATTCTGTTCACATGATCTGCTTTAACTGGGATAAGAGCTCCTTCTGATTCATTTCCAAGAAAAAACAATCCAAAGCGTTTTGTCCCCTGAGCTAAACTTAGAGTACATCTGTGGGATTATTACAACCTTATTAAAAAGGCTCAGTATGAGCTCTGGAGAACAAACACACAACACACACAATCATATAAAAACCCCTTCAGTATATAAACAAGTAGGTTTGTGAGGGAGATTTTTAAATACTTAAATTAATGTTTCTGTAACACTTGAATAACACAGTAGTGTATTCTCATGAGAGCAGGGTTGAATTTAGAAAAACACACTACTCTTACTATCAATTATATGACAGAAATAGTAAGAGAAGTATATGGAAGTTTGGAATGATTAACCCTTTTTTTTTTAAAGAACTCTCAAACATTTGTGCTGCTTCATATTTTGTGGAATTCTTTTAAAAACATTTAAAAAATCTTAATTAGTCCAAACTTTTAACTAATAGTGTATATCAGATCAACTGTTCCTAAACCCAGAGGTTTATCCAGGTGTGCGCAAGAAAATATTTATAATTTCTCTCACAACTTAAATGCAAACATGTTTAAAGTCCCACTGAAGTGCCT
The DNA here is from genome assembly GCA_030578275.1 of Meda fulgida. NCBI lineage: Eukaryota > Metazoa > Chordata > Actinopteri > Cypriniformes > Leuciscidae > Meda > Meda fulgida. Next base: position 31,273,760 of record CM060634.1, read on the forward strand.
TGAATTGCACAGCATTATTCAATGTGTTGATGTAATTTCCACTGAAACAGGAAGATGGGGCGGAGCTTATCAAACAGCCCCTCCCCTTTTTTAAATAGCCAATAGCGTTGCGTTTATATCACAGCTCGTCCAGAGCCGCAGAGCTCGGTAAAGCCACAGTTTCCTCCTGATCTCGAACCGTTTCTCCTCCTGATCTCCATATCGTTGTAAAATACAGCATTCTGTGCAGAATTTAAACCGGTCCGATATGTTTTCTGGATCTGCGGGACTCGATCACATGATCCGCTGTGTTTCGTGTCTCTGAACAGGAGCTGTTGTGCTTCACGTGACACTAACATGAAACCAGACTTTATTCGCCTCAATGGAGAGCATATTTGCACAGTCTGAATCATTCCCTATCCCCTATATAGTGCACTATGTGCCATTCAGCATGTGGAAAATAGTAAATGTGTGAAAAGTGACAGATTTCAGCCGCAGCTTCAGCATCTATTTATGATGTAGGGGGCGGAGCTTCAGATTCTAGAGAGCATTTGATTGGACAGAAAATCTGATGAGAGAGTGAAGTGTAGAGTGATGTCATCAAAACCATTGATCCGAATTGAAGAGAGAGACTAAGTTTTGAACGCTTGTATCTTCTAAGTGCAATTTTTTCATTGTTTTGGCACACTAGCTTATAGATAACTTTAAGGGTAACATATTCATACTGAAAGCCAAAAAAAAATATTTTTGATTTCATGGGGACTTTAACATGTGTGGTAGTAACAAACTCCAGTACTCAAGGGGGCGCTAGAGTTTTCATCTCATGAAATCAGATGAGTTGCACCACCATGAAAGCAGTTGATCTGAAAGAGAAGAAGACATCAGTCTGTCTCAGAGGCAACTGTTGGTTTGGTTTTGCCGTGGTGGTTTGTGGTCCGCAGTGTCTGCATGACCAGTTTCCATCACAATGGATTTGAGTGGGTGAGGCTGATCCTGTGTCAGAGCCTCAGAGGGGACGGCGGGTTTATTTTAGATGTCTTATTCCTCTGGTAATCCTCAAGATGCTGTGTGAATGTCATTGAGGATTCAGCAGTGTCTCTTTACCCCCTTCTCGAAATATCCCGTCCTCTGAACATCTGATTAATTTGTTACATCAAACCTCAGTCTGAAAAACAAACACATCTTCAAGAAAGTCAACATGAAATCAAAATAGACAATTCTTTATTTTTTTTATGGAATATCGCAGTATTTGAATGAATAAATGATTTATCCATGCACATCATTATTGTGCATGTTATCTTTAATCAGAATATTTTCCTCTCGCAGCATCTCTTCTCTTCTCTGATGATCTGGGCGGGGCAACCTGTCACTCACACGAGATCCACCAATAGCAAACCACCACCATCCAATCAATTCCTCACAGACAAAATCAAGCCCCGCCCACATTTGTTCTTGTTCCAGAAGCGTTTCACTCGGATATACGTCTCAATAGAGATCATTATTTTTTTTTAAATTAAAGTACAGCAGCAATCAATTTGAACAACATTTGGTGAAACAAAAATCATTTTCTGGCAACTTTTTTTTCACGCCAACATTTCCTCTCACTTTGACTGATGCTTGTTGGAATAAATGAGTTTTTGCATACTTTATTTGGCCGCCATTAGTGTTGAACACTGCTGAGCATTTATAAACTGTGATTGATGAAAGAGAAGTTGTCTTCTTACCAAGTTCTCTCTTCTGGCAAATTAGATATTATGGAACATATGAACATTTGCATAATTGCTGCAAACAGACAGAATATGATTTATGAAGCATTCAGCATGTGCAAAACTTTTTTTTACCAAACAAACAAAACAAAAAAAATTACCAGATACTAAAGCCACATCAGTCAGGCCTGCAGATCTGAGGTTTTGAAACATTTTTTGAAACAAATTTTATTATTACATTTAAAAAATGCATAAAATTTCATATTTAAAATGATAGAAAAGCATTTAATAAATTCATGTTCTGAATGGAGTCTGTGAAAAGGCAAATAAATTAGCGAGTGAAAACATTTGTGTAAGAGGTCACCTGTGCAGAGCGTGATCCGAGACTCACAGTGACACACAAAACACTTCAAGAGCTAAAAGAGTATATAATGAAAATATTAATTGAATTTAAAACAGTCTGAAAACATTCAATCTGCAAGGAACATTCATCAGTACATACAGAGACTTTATACATTAACATTCTAAACTTCCAAGTAACACTTTACAATATCATCCCATTTAACCAATGAGCAATACATTTGTTTTATTACTCTTTGTTAACATTAGTTAAAGTCCCCTTGTAGTCAATTATTTTATCCCTTAAAACTCATCTTTGATCACCAAAATTACATATTTAAAGTTTTTTTCCTTGAAAAGATTTCTTCATGCCTTAAAATAGCTTGAATGTAACTCGACACCCTTGCTTCATTTAGTATGCGCGGTTCTATGAATATGCAAATGAGCCTCCACTCACTCACTCACTCAGAGATCCACTGGTTGACGATCACACGTTGATCTGATTGGTTACAAGGTAGTTTGTGACGTCAGAAACACCAGCGATTTCAAAGCGTGTTTTTGAGACTTTCTTTGGTTCACTGCAGTTTTAAGCAGAAAATACTCAGCAATGCTGTCGATTTATGAATTATGAATTACACATGCTTTGTCTTAAAGCATATTAAAAACAGCACATAGACATATAAACAATATTAAAAGCTGGATTTTCCCCACAGGAAGACTTTAATAATAAACTGTTCAGAGTTAGTTCATGTTCGCTCAGGTCTACATCAGAAGTAATAGACTCCTCCCTCATTCTGACGTCTACACACCCTCACTATTCAGCTTATGCAAGTTCCCTTAAAAGCGTTTACTCATCTGATTAAAATGTTGAGCTCATTTTAATGTTCTGATGTTTCCCGTAGTTAGTAGAGATCAGAAGATGAGGTGAACCACTGATCCCAGAGGGACAGCGTTTAGATTAAGCCAGGATTAGGCCTTAGTTCAATAAGGATAGCTTTAATAAATGTGCCTTAGAAAAAAACAATACTGGTGTGAATCTAGATACAAAACAATGACATTGACATATTTTAAGATTTCAGTTAAAACAGCTCAAACATGCATTTTAGTCTGGGACATAGACTTAAGCCTTGTCTGAACCGGGGGATTAAGTCATAATTTTGACAAAAAGTTGAAATTATGACATATAAAGTCATAATTATGATGTAAGGCATAATGAGATCAAAAGTAGGAATGAGATAAATGTCAAAAATTATGACATACTAAACCCCAATTTCGTTTTTTTATGTCGTAATTATGACAAGTCATTATCATAAGTCATAATTTAGACTATATGTCAATTTCGACTGTCATAAATTCTACATTTTATGTTGTATAAATAAATTTAGGTTATAATTTCGAATTTTCATCTCATCTAATTTTAAAGTCATAATTTCTTGAATTTCTAAAAACTTTTCATCTCATAATTATGCCTTAGAACATCATATTGTGAATAAGGGTATACATAGGCCTATATAAATGGGTATCAATTTTGAAGAGTGCACCTTACACCTTATTTTTGTTGTTGTTTATATTGTTATTGTGTATTTAATTCATTGGGCCTACATTTGAATAACAATTGTGTTTGAAGTGTCCCAGTTTGCCAATAAAGGTGTTCCAGTTTGACAGTATAACGCCTGGAAAAATGTGGTTTGGGGTCAATGTGTGTTTGAGGAAGAGTCATCCATGTGTTTAATATTTATTTCTTTTTTATGTAGAGTAGAGCTCTTAAACTATTTAGAATAGTATCATATGAGGGGCTTAGAGATTTGGATCATATTAAAAAAGTATGCAGAAGGTAATTATCAGAAAGTGTCCTACTTTACCAGTATTCACCCTACTTTTTATTTTTATAAATTGACTTCAAGTCAGATTTTTGACTTTTCATGCTAAATATGACACTTTATGTCATAAGTTTGACTATTTGTGTCATAATTTTGATTTACCAAAGCAGATTCGTCTCTGATACGCGGGAATGTGCTTCCAGGAATGTTTCTCGATGTCTGCGGCTCACATTATGAGTCTCCCACAGCTAATGTCAGTCTGAAGAGTGTGAAGAGTACAGCAGAAATATCAGTTGTGTGAAGAAATACTCTCCCGATTTATAAAACACATCTAACTGCTTTAATGATCAATGTTCTCATCAGCACAGGTGTCGTGATGAGCTTATAACACGGTAGAAACGGATATATAGCCTAATGATGTAGCCTAGCTTCAAAAATAAATAAAGCTGGCTTTAAAAACAACACGTTACAACTATTACTAAAAGGGTGACAGATAACTGTTTATTAGTGATATTCGTACATTATTTGATTTCAGTTAGCCTATTTATAGATTTTTTTTTTACAAAGCTACCTCATTTTCCTTTTAAAGGAAGCTTGTTTCCGCCACTGAATATAAAATAAAAAAGATATTAAATTCGAAATTGTGAGGGGGGAAAAAAGTCAGAATTGTGAGATTAAAAAAGCGCAATTATCTTTTAAAATAGTTTTATTCAGTGGCAGAAACAAGCTTCCGTTCCTTTTTCCACAAATCAATGATGCCCTCTTGTGGTACATTTTAGTGTGTTACAATCAAACAAATGTTTACTTTTTAAAAACTAGAGACAAATAATAATTCAATCTTTAAAAATCATCATATTTTAATAAAATAAAAACTTTTAAATAACATTCTCCACACGATATGTGTGAATGATTTTTTTTCTTTAACATAATATATAGGCCTATGTGTTGTAGCCCATATTCTCCTGTAAAAAAAATAATTTAATAAGAGAATCAGCAATTTCTGTACTGACAGACTTTGGACCCATTTGTTTAGACAGATATCCACAAGTAGGCCTACTTTAAACAGATCATAAAAGGCAGTTTATGTTCATTCGTAAAGATGTTTATGAGTAGAAGTGGTTTCTGTTCTCGGTGTGGTCTTCACACATAAACACATGAGCCAACACCTCCATTAAATCAAGTGTGGAGCAAAATAAACAGCTCCGTATAGGGTATGAGTTCATCATATAAACCCGTAAAACTGCCATCAGATGGCTCAGGACACATCACTTCCCTCTCTACCCGGCTATGAATATGAATATCTGTCTGATGATATTATATTCTCGAGGAGAGGGAAGAATATGTCAGAGGAACATTTTAGTGCTCCGAGGTTTCTATTTCTCTTCCTGAAATTGTGACAAATGAGTCAATAGTTGACATACAGTGACAACAGAAAGGTATAGAAAATAATGTGGATGGAAAAATTTGATGAGAAAAATTTGAGTTCATTTTGAGATCTCTCAACTTTAGTGAATAAATAGTTAAAACAATTAAGATTTAAAGGTGCAGTAAGCGATTTCTGAGAAACACTGTTGAAATTTGAAATCAACCCAAACAAACACGCCCCTCCCTTCATGGCTCCGCTCCTAAAATGCTCAAAACACACAATACATGTCTGTTTATCATAGCTGAAACAGTCCAAACTGTCCTGTTACTAGCTAACATTACAACAACATCATATCTTGGTTCTGTGAAACAAAGCCAATGTTACTCACGTATGGAGCAAACTCGACGTCCGTTTTCTCATATTCCCGCTTTGGTCTCTCTAGCACTGGAAAGCTTTTCTAATATTAATGTGCGGCTTAAATAATCCTTATTTTTCCAGAGATATTCCTCTGGCCTTTTCTCTTTTGTAATGTCTCTCAGCCATCTATCTTTCTACAGTTTTTCTTTAAATCTCCCTCTTGCTCACTCTATCTTCTCCTCCATCATGAGTGGACACACCCCTCACTGCTGATTGGCTCACTCTCTCTCCTCCCCGATCATGAGTGGACACACCCCTCCCGGCTGATTGGCTCACTCTCTCTCCTCCCAGATCATGAGTGGACACACCCCTCACTGCTGATTGGCTCACTCGCTCTCCTCCCCGATCATGAGTGGACACACCCCTCACTGCTGATTGGCTCACTCTCTCTCCTCCCGATCATGAGTGGACACACCCCTCACTGTTGATTGGCTCACTCGCTCTCCTCCCCGATCATGAGTGGACACACCCCTCACTACTGATTGGCTCACTCTCTCTCCACCCCCCACCATGAGTGGACACACCCCTCACTGCTGATTGGCTCACTCTCCACCATCATGAGTGGACACACCCCTCACTGCTGATTGGCTCACTCTCTCTCCTCCCCGATCATGAGTGGACACACCCCTCACTGCTGATTGGCTCACTCTCTCTCCACCTTGATCGTGAGTGGACACACCCCTCACTGCTGATTGGCTCACTCTCTCTCCTCCCCGATCATGAGTGGACACACCCCTCACTGCTGATTGGCTCACTCTCCTCCCCGATCATGAGTGGACACACCCCTCACTGCTGATTGGCTCACTCTCCTCCCCGATCATGAGTGGATACACCCCTCCCTGCTGATTGGCTCACTCTCTCCACCCCCCACCATGAGTGGACACAACCCTCACTGCTGATTGGCTCACTCTCTCTCCTCCCCGATCATGAGTGGACACACCCCTCACTGCTGATTGGCTCACTCTCTCTCCACCTTGATCATGAGTGGACAAGCCCTTCACTGCTGATTGACTACAAATGTGTTTTGGTGCTCGGGCCAATCCACTTTCAACAGCGTTTCTTAGGAAACGATTACTGCACCTTTGATGCAAGTCATTTCACTCGGTATTTCAGTAGTGCGAGTACAGCTCCTATCTCTTTGAACAGGGAAACATCAAATTCTCAAAATCTGTTCACCAAGCTTATGATTAAATTTCATGTTTGAAATCACCAATGAAATCTGACAACAACTGTCTCGTACATTTTGTTTTTAAAGGCTCAAATCATGACAAAAATCTGCATTATAATAAGTGCACGTCTCAGAACACTGACTGATTCTAAAGCAGCCGGAGCTTCTAACGGCAGCTGCAGTGATGCAATGACTAATCAGTGATTAGTTGTTTAATTTAGAAGGCGGGACTTATTCCACCATATTGCGTGTTGCACTTTCTCCCATTCTTAGTGATATGGATTCCCCATTCCTTGCTCTTGCACCGACATCACATCTCTTCTCTGATTACGTGTTTACTGTTGGGAGGGCGGGGCAACCTGTCTTGTCTCATGTGAGTGATCCACCAATAGCAAACCACAACCATTCAATCAATTCCTCACAGACAAAATCAAGCCCCGCCCACATTTGATCTTGTTTTAGAAGCGTTTCAGGGATATAAGTCACAACAGGGAAGAAAATACGATCTCATCTTCTGTTTCATGCTGACTTTAAGGTGTTTACATACCAAATGAAATCGAGATAATGGGCAAAAATCTAGCTGTGTCAACCGTTTAATGCTTAAAAATCGAGTTAAGGCATTTACATGACCACACACATTGTCGGTTTAAGCATAATCGAGTTAAGAATGTGCATGTAAATGCTTATACATGAAGATACAAAATAGCTGTTTCTCATTTGGTTGATATTTCTCATATTGACCCATTGGTAAACTTCCTGTGGGAGTGTTTTATGTCAGGCGGGAATGTCTATGGACGTCAGTATGCAGGGGGTGAGCGAGAGCGTTGCAACGCTGTATGCGATGGCCGTCAGCGTTCCCGCAGATTTAGTGCTCCTGTTTCCCTTGATTGACACCGGATGTTCTCCGAATCTCTTCTTCTGCTCCCTTCGCAGGGTGGAGCGGAAACTATCCGGCACAAAGCAGTAAACTACCGGATCCAGGCAGCTGTTCAGACTGCTTAGCGTGATGGTCACATGATACGCAACAACGTGTTGCTCTCTGCTGCCCCCTAGCTGGAAGTACACCACGGCCTCGCGCACGTGATACGGCGTAAAGCACACGGTGAACACCACTAATACGGCTACTAGCAGCCTGACGGCACGTGCGCGCCGACCCCAGCTCTGCGGCATTAGCCTGCTGTCCGCTAGTGCGCAGGCAACGCGGATCGTAAACGTTGCGATTACAAGTAGTGGCAAGACGAACTCCAGCACGGTGAGGACGAAGAGAACGGCAACGTGACAACATGAAGCTCCATGAAAATCCAGAGCCGAGGTTTGCAGCGAGTACGTGACCACAACGGCGAACAGCCAAACGCAAACGCTAACGCATTTTGCAGCCGCTGGGCTCCGTCTACGGCTTCCCGCCGAACGCACTACTGCCATATAGCGATCCACGCAGATGCTAGTGAGAAACAAAATACTGCAGTACATGTTCACGAAGTAGCTGAAGGTGTGCATGTAGAAACACGCCACACAGTCGCCGCCGCTGTGGTAAAGCGCGATGCGGGCCGGGAGCGACAGCGCCACCAGCAGGTCGGCCACCGCCAGGTTGATGGTGTAAATGGCCGGGGTCGTTCGAGAGCGGCTCCGCTGGCAGAACACGTACAGCGCCAGGCTGTTCAGGACCACGCCGATCACAAACATCAGCGTGTTCACCACCATCAGCGTGACCCACAGGACGTAGAACTCCTGGTACAGAGACTCGTCCAGGTGGGCCAGTTTCTTCAGGAACGGCGCCCCTTGGAGGTGCACGCTGGTATTGACGGGAGACTCAGATGTGATGTTAGAATGTCCTTCAAAGATCTCCATGGCTAAAGCACAGAAAATTTAGAAACAAATAATTTATAAATTATAGTTATATTATAATTACATACTATTTGATATATCCATATACATTAGTGCTGGGCAACGATTAATTGCGATTCATCGCATCCAAAAGTTTGTGTTTACATAATATATGTGTGTGTACAGTGTATAATTATTTTTTATACATAAATACACACCTATGCATGTATATGTTTAAGAAAAATGTGTTACTAATATATAAAATATTTATAAATATATGTACAGGTATATATATATATATATATATATATATATATATATACACGCTATATGTTCACACAAAGTATAACTAAATTACATACAGTAAGTTATTTATAATTATATATTCATATAAATATACAATATTTTGATTTGGGTACAATTGGATGGTAATGGTATTGAACTTATTTTTGTTTTATTAATCTAAGATATAAATAAAATTATACATATATATATATATATATATATATATATATATATATATATATATATAAACAAAGAACAAGTAGGATAAATTAAACAAGTATATTTAATATTATGCTATCATGCACTAATCAAAATATTTAACAGTTACAGACAGTTATTCAAATATAACAAGACTTTTACAAATGTAATTCTCGATATGTAAATTTTCTGCTCAAGAAACATTTCTTATTATCAACAATGTTGAAACCAGTGTGCTGCTTCATATTTTTGTGGAAACATCTTTCAAAAACATAAAAAGTTTTTTACCAATACCAAACTCCTGAATTTTAGTTATGCTGTTACATTTCACACTTTTTGATTAACATCCTAATTTGCATAAATATTTAATGAGCCAAGCATGGTGGCTCTTAGGCAGGGTTTCTTTAAAAATGGTCTTGAGAGTGATTAGAAAAGCCTTTTTACATTTTAATTACTGTGATAGTTATTGTCTTTAAAAATGTTTTATTAAAATGAAAATTAAGTTTAGTTGTAATGTCAAGTCAAGTGTATTTATATAGCAAATTTTCACAATATAAATTGCATCAAAGCAGCTTCACAATATCCAAGTTTTTTTTCAAGCTACATATATATATATATATATATATATGTAGCTTGAAAAAAAAACACACTTTTGAATTGCTCTTAATGCACCACCACAAATCCAGGCTCCGCATGAAGCTTTCCATGGCGTTCTAAAAATGGAACATTCTTCAGCGTTTTATTCTGTGAGAGAGTTTGTGCTCCTGTTCTCTGACGTCTCTCTGCTCTTGAGTTTTCATGAAATATGTAAAAGGATCTCAGATTCTCTTTCATCAGCGGTTTAACTCTGTCTGATCTTTACATGAACGTTCCATATTAGGAGTTTAAGTTCCATTTAGATTCTGTCTTATGGAACATCATGTTATGTTGTGTAATTTCCCCACGGTTCAGTCAGCAGGGGGATCTCACTGTAGTTTCTCATGAGGTTCAAATAACCCTGCTATAAATACATCTCAAACCCAACATATTTTCATACGCAAATAAACAGGAGATTCTCACCGGTTGGTTTGGGTGATGCTCTTTCTGGTCCAGTTGGATGTCGGTTCCTTTCAATATTTCTTAAATCAAATGAAGCTTCACTGAAATCTCAACAATTTCCATTACTAGTAATGCAGACAAATAATAAATATGCATATCTCAGTTCATCAATGTGGATTTTTGATGATGTTCTGCTTTGTCTTGAAGTCTAAACGGCCTCTTTTCCTCTCAAGGATAAGTGGACGCTCTCTTTCCAGAAGTGAGTCTTTCATGAAGTGAGTCTCGCTGAAGAATGACGGACTTTAAGGTCTCGGTCTGTCCATCACACTCCCCTTCCCTCGCTCTCTTTCTCATCTTCTCAACAATCCGTCTAAACTCTGGGCACTAGCCCTCAGAAGTCACTTTGCAGCGCCCTCACTCTTCTGGACATCAGCCATGACAAAACTCACATCCATAGTCCATATTTAGATCAATTCAGCTCTGAATTTCCATTCCTTCGGAGATTATGTGCAGGAATGCATGGATTACACAAATCATCTCTAATTTGAAAATGACCACAGCTTCGTTTTTAAAGCTGAACAGGTTTTGAGAAAAAAAAAATACCTTAGATATATTAAATATTACATTTTGCATGAGGAAAAAGTTATGTATAATTTATATATAAATGTTATGTCATATTTCATGATAATTAAAAAAACAAAAATGTATATAATTTATACACACACATTTATGCAGAGATTTAAATATTTAATTTTTAATGAAAATAGAATTTTCCTATATACATTAAGAAAATGTTATATTTGCATTTTGACAACATTTGCTCATTATATATATATATTTTTTTAAAAGAAATGCTTTATGTATTATAATATAAATAATATTATAAAATAAACAATAAAATTAATAATATATTTACATTGTGGCATTACTATTTTCATGACAATTAACAAAATGTTACATGAGAAATTGATTTAGATGAAAATACAAAAAAATACTGTATATATTTATAGAGATTTAAATATTCAAATTTTCAAAAATACACAGTATGTATGTATATATATATTTTTAAATATTACATTTAGCATAAAGATGCATTGCATTTAAATGTTATGTTTGCATTGACATTATTTTCATGACTATATATATCTTAAAAAATGAAATAAAAACTAATATATAAATAATAATAATATATTTACATTGTTGCATCATTATTTTGAAAATGAGAAATTGATGAAGCATGTCTGCAAATGTCTTTTAAAGCGGTTCCTCCACTGAAAACACAGTGAGTGATGGTGGACCACCTGTGAGACAGTGACCGTCCTGGACATGAAGAAACACATCGCACAGCTGCAGCTGATGAGAGGAACAAGGAGAAGAAACACTGCATTAGTGAAGTCCTGCACCTCATCCTTCACCAGAGCGAGTGTCAAGGCTGAAACGCACAAACCATAACACATATCCATCCATGTTACAGTAAATCCTGCTGTATTCTTCTGAGATCATGATTTATTATTCCTTTGCATAAACACTCCGAAACAAAAGCCTGAAAGACACTGATCTGATACAAAGAACACGCAGATCAAAGGGGAAATGACATAACAGCAACAATGATGAAATAGCCACAAAATATGAACTACAGATAGGAAAAGTCGGATGCATTTGGCACTTGGAAAAAAAAAAAAAAAACCTTGGGTACTTGGGAAACTGAACTAAAACTGCTTTATTGGACTGTCATTCTCCATCAAGTCTTTAAGCGTGAGTATCGTACTCAGTCAAGTCAGTATATCCGCATCTGGACACGGGATTTACCCTGATCTTTTAGCACAGGATTCTATGGAAGGCCAATGGTGCCAAAACGTGTGACATTTTGGCCCTTATGGCCTTCCATAGTATTCTGCCAGCTCTTAACATATGTGCCTCACGGGATGATGGGAGATTGAGCTGTTTAAAGAAGGACTGTTCACACCAAAAACGTTAACTAGAAAGATAACTAGCCTATAATGATAACTACACTAGCATCCCCACTTTAAATACTCAAGCTCTTTAAAGCAGGATGGATTGTGATTGGATATAATATAATTTGAACCAGATTGAGATTCACCCAGTGTAAACATGCTTCAACGTAAAATCATAAATGTTGAGTAAAAAGTGACTTTTTTAATGAAATGAAATTATTCTTTAGCAAATCCTGTCAGGTTTGAGTGAACTGAGTAAAGTTCCAGTCCAGAAGGCAGTGTATCATCATGCTGAAGTTTCATAGCTGATTTTACAAGGTGGCAAACTGTGAACAGCAGGTTAAAGCAAATCAGCAAGACGATCGTTTGTGAGGAAACAAACTGAATGCAAATGTGTTTGTACTAAATGCCTTGAGTCTATAACTGAGCAGATGGAGTCTCTTCAGTGTCACGGTCTAAACATCCGTCACCTTGAGAAAACCCAGAGACAATAAATCACTTCTGGCCTTCAACAACTAATAAAGCTGCACTCAGACCAGTTCTGTATATATGAGCGACAGCATTCATAATGTAAAGGCTCGAGTTAATGGTACCAGATTACAAAAAATACAATGATGGTAAAATCAAGATATTTCAAGATATACATTGATGTTGAATGAATACATGGTCAACTATAGTACTTATAGACACTACTTCAAAGAACAGCATGGGACATTACATTTTCCAAAGAAACATGTTGAAAAGAGGTGGTTATTTTAGCTGTACAAAAACAGTCTGTTATGGTGCATGATATTACAGACTGGTATTTGCTATCATATATTTTAGTTTATTATCATAATTATAAACACACTGGTTTGTAGCGCAAATATACCGCTTGTTGCACTTTGCTATTCTTATAGTTATTTGTCTACCCAAGTCTTGCACATTTAAAAATATTAAAAATATTGTGAATACATATCTGTATTAACTTAACAGAAAAATAGAAATGTCGTAACTATGACATACCAAGTCTAAATATGAGGGGAAAAGATGAAATTATGACATACTAAATCATAATTATGACTTAATGCAAGTCAAAATGATGACTCTGATGAGTTACGACTTTTTATGTTAATTTCAAGTATGTCATGATTTTGACTATTTAAAGGAGTAGTTCACTTTTAAAAAAACTTTTGCTGATATTTTACTCACCCCCATGTCATCCAAGATGTGGGACTTCAATGGGACCCATTCATCTTATCTTATAAGACTTAAAGTTTATTTATTTTTGAAATGGGGGCTCACTTCGCTAGATAAGACCCTTATTCGTCGTCTGGTGTCGTTTAAAGCCCTTTGAAGCTGCACTGAAACTGTCATTTGGACCTTGAACCGTTTGGGTCCCATTGAAGTCCATTATATGAAGAAAAATCCTGGAATGTTTTCATCAAAAACCTTCATTTCTTTTCGACTGAAGAAAGAAAGACATGGACATCCTGGATGACATGGGGGTGAGTAAATTATCAGAAAAAGTTTTTTTTAAAAGTGAGCTACTCCTTTAATGTCATAACTTAATGACAAATTTCTTATGTACTTATATGTGTTATCATTTAGACTTTCTTATTTCCGCCTTTTAATTCATAACTATGAGGAAAAAGTCAAATTTATGATGTACTAAATCTGAATTATAACTTTAAACGACAAAGAAAGTCACAATTTTAACTTTAATCTCATAATTATTTTGACTTCTCAATTTAGTTTCATAATTTTGGCTTAGTACGTCAATTCTGCCTTTATATCATAATTTAGTGTTGGAATTTGACTGAACAAAAAGCCTAATTTATTTTTCTTGAGTCCTGCAAATGCTCAATTATGAAATAAAAAATTCAAACTGACATAATATATCTAAATTATGAATTAAAAAGTCACAATTATAATTTAGTTTGTCATAATTTCACCCCCCCCCCCCCCAATAATTATGACTTAGTATGTGATAATTATGACATAATAAATTGAGAAGTCAAAATCATCATTTTGACTTAATATGTAAATTCTGACTTTATCTCATAATTCAGTGCCGTAAATGTAGATGCCACAAATGCTTCATATACATGAGTGTTAAGAAACATTAAGAGGACATTCAAAAGAGGACAAGAAGCCTAAAGTACGAGTGATATTACTCATAAAGTGTTGTAGGATTTTGAGTGTTTTTGGATTCTTGTGCTTTGATGTGCTTTATGAAACCGCAAGATGAATAGACTAAATTGAAGAGCTTTTATGGATGTAAAATTAGCATGAGAAGCTCAAAACAGGAAACATAAATGTCTAGTGTTTGGTCTGAATGCCTGATAAATGCAAGCGAATCCATCACATGAAAGAGTGAATTAGCTGTTATTTTACTCAAACGCAGTTCATTTCAGGACGTTTCAACAAATCCTCTGATTTTCAGAAAGACACAGTCTTGCGCTTTCCCAGTCCCAACGCAGGACAGATGAGTTACTGTCTCGGCATAAACACACGGCCAAAAATGAACGTCCATAAAAGTGAAAAACTGGCCCTCGTTATAAATGTTTATTCTTCCTCTCATCATCCTGTCCAAAGTTAAACCTGACAGACTTCAGACATGTGAGCGCATGAGCTGTTTCAAGCGTATAACCCATCAATCTCCAGTTAAAAGTAGCGAGAGTTAGCGAGACACTTCCTGCGAGAGTGGAAATCATCATCTATCTGACCAAGAGCCTGTTTCATTTCATCTCGGAGAGGAAGAAGTGGACATCAACACCGTCTCACGTCAAACATGCCATCATTTACCAGATAACCCGTTAGCACGAATATAATCAGCCCTCCAGTAAATAACATGTTACTGTAAAGCCTGACATATGAAATAATAGTTAGAAAAATCTAATTTATCAGAAGTGGAAGTTTATATTGAACCTTTAGAGGAAATAATTGCATGAGTTTTGACATATTTGATACATCAGGCTCATATTTAGTGAGAATATGGAGGACAAAACAGCTACATTTTATTCAAAGGCTCAAACAGAAAAATATGCAATTTGATTCAGATGCTGAAATTTCTATGGACAAAAAAGTAATTATGATGCCTGTAATGTGAATTAATGAGATCTTTATAACAGTATAGCAGATACTGACATATAAATATCAATATCTGCCAATAATGTCTTGGTAAGATATTTAAATGCTCAGTTTTTATGATCAAATCTCTAGTTTTAAAACACAATGAAATGCAATACAATGATGATAGAGAGATGAACTAATAAACCTTCCTCAAAAGCCTGATGATCATATTTGATACTCATGATTTTCATAATAGATGATGTATGATAATCAAATCATGATGATATGATAAAGCTGCTTCAGTCCTGTTGAAATATTACTAACAATGTTAAAGTTATTCGTGCGTTTCCTTGATAAAATCAGAGCAGATTTGACACAGAAAGACTTGTGAAGCTTGAGCTGAAGGAGGACGCTTGTACAATGATAGACTTTTACTGGATAAAAGAGTCTGAACTATCAGTCAGAGACAGAAGGACTGAGGAGATTGTGTGTTTTCATCACAGATTACACTGTTCAGATGTTGGTCCACATTATTTTTTATTTCTGTTTTCAGAACAGTCAAAGTTCAGAACTAAAAAAACACGTTTTTTGACAAGTTTGTGACAACATAGTAGTACTACCTCAAATAAAAGCGGCATGACTTCTGCTGAGTTTACATCATGTCAGACTTACAGGAATTATAACTCGGAGAGTCTGGAGATATGAAACTCAGGCAAACAAATGTCAGGTAGCATCAGGTGCATCTTTTTTTTGTTCTTCAACAAAAAGAAGTAAATGAAAAATAAATCTGAGTTTACAACAGCTCTTAGCATAATGTTATAATTGTCAACATGAAATTTAAACTGAAAACACTTGTTTCATTTTTATAAAGGTGCAGTGGACACCATGTGCTATATGTACTGTAGCATTTAACATTATTTAGCATGTGTCATTTACATGTATAGTAAAATTGGATAATAAAAAAGTAGTAAAAAAATGAAAACTAAAAAAATAAAGATATTTTGCCATTAACACTGATATTTCTGTGGCATTAATAATGAAACTAACAAACATAAATTGTAATACTGTAAAACATTCTCCTGGCAGTGCTTTAGTGATGTTCCTTTCCGTGTAAATCTCCGACTTGCAGAAGCACTAAAATGCTAGAAGTGTTTTTTATTGACGAGTGAACAGCTTGCCAAACAAATGTGAGCATTGTAACTGGTTTCACGTCATCTTTCTGGCATCGGCCAATAAAACACATTTATGATCAGAAGTCAGAGACGTCAAGTAGGAACGCACATCACAACCAACTCCTATCAGGAACATTAACCGGTCAAAAGCTTGCGGTCAATACTTTTTTTTTGTTGTTGAAAGAAATTAATACTATTCAGCAAAGATGTGTTAAATTGATCAAAAGTGACAGTAAAGACATTTTAAATGTTACTTTCAAATAAATGCTGATCTTTTGAATTTTCTGTTCATCAAAGAATCTATCATGTATGACGATGAAATGTATGACGGTTTCCACAAAATTATTAACTGTTTTCAACATTGATAATATTCATAAATGTGTCTTGATCATCAAATCATCATATTATCCTGATTTCTGAAGGATCATGTGACTCTGAAGACTGGAGTAATGATGCTGAAAATACAGCTTTGATCACAGGAATAAAGTAAACTTTACTGTATACTCACATAGACTTCTTTTAAAAAAATCATACGGACCCCAAACTTTAGACCAGTAGTGTAAATGCCATCTTACATTAGTGAGCAGTGAGGAGTCAGATAAAGGCACAGGCTGTGATTCGCTGAAGTGATGTGCAAACTCATCCGTCATGGTGAAGCTGTCGGCCACTCATCTCTCTCCGCCAGGGATCTGTCCCTCTGTGTGCGCTGGGATAAAAACTGCTGGACCACCGACGGCCAATCAACAACGTTCTCCACGTGCACCTGACCTCCACACCTGGACACCGTGATCTGACCACCTGCACAGTAACAGCACACGCCAGCTTGAGCCCGACACCTGGCCGTGTCTACCACATAATATTTATATATTCATGTATTTATTTAATGCATGCAACTTGCTATTTTTAAATATAAAAATGTAATTTATGTGCATTTACTGGGATAATGCTGTGCATTTTAAATGCATCAATATTTTTTTGATCATTCACCCACTCAAAAGCTGATGCAGTTTCAATGCATTTTTCAGGGGTTGTACTATTCCCTGTTTCCAAACAGTTTAGATCAACTAAACTATATGCTCTTTATTTAAACCATATGATATAATATAATCATTTATGTATTTATTTACTTATTTAACGCAGTAAAGGCTATTTTCATGGCAAACTAAGAGTAACAACAAACAATAAAGCAATAAAACTTTAATAATTAAATAAAATATAATAATTTAACAATATGTTTCTCACAACAATATAAAGATATAGCAATTATATAGGCTCTTTCTGTTTGATATTTAACAGAAAATCTATTTTGTCCCCCCAAAAGAAGCGTTTTAAAAAGGTAAATGTAATTTCTGAATGACACAATTTCTCAATTAATAATATTAGGGATGCACAATATATCGAAATTATTGAAATATCGCAAATGTATATATCACGATATGCATATCGCAACAGCTTGTAATAACTGGGGTCATGAACAAAAGACAGAGAAAATCACTCCTTTTGGCTGAGTAACTTTTGTAGCTTTAATAAGAATCAGTATATATTTAATTCATACAGTGAAAACTAAGCAGTGTTTTAT
This sequence comes from Meda fulgida, assembly GCA_030578275.1. Lineage (NCBI taxonomy): Eukaryota > Metazoa > Chordata > Actinopteri > Cypriniformes > Leuciscidae > Meda > Meda fulgida. Next base: position 31,291,660 of record CM060634.1, read on the forward strand.
TTTTACATTTGATTATTCAGTTTCTGTTGTTAAATAAACTAATGTAGGATAACCTGAACCCCGTGTTTTACAATAACATTTCTTATGCGACAGTAAAACACGGTTCACTTTCAGAAGCTGTAGGGATGTTTTCTGGTCACAAAAAGAATGTAAAACACATGCAGGTTATATAATTTAAAATATATTTGAAAGATAATTTAAGTTTATTTTACACACTTTAAGCATTATCTTTTCAATATCAATATCGTGCAGCCCTAAATAATATCATCTAGGAGATGGGCTTAGTTTAAAACTGACCACATAAATGAATCTCCCACTGAAGTGAAAGTGAGTAAATGAGATGCACTTGCCCTCGGGGAGGATCTGCGTCCTCTTGTTTCCTCTGACCCAGCTGACCGACGCTTGAGCCACGCGATCCAGAGAACGAGAGTCAGACACACCGTCGGCATCTTCATCCTCGTTCATCACATCACGACCCTCCGCACAGCAGATCTTCCCTGAACAGAGAACATGGAGAATGAAGTCTACCTTTTTTTAAATTCAGTGGCAGAAACAAACAAGGCAAGTTTATTTATATACACTACCGTTCAAAAGTTTGGGGTCGGTAAGATTTTTTATGTTTTTAAAAGAAGTCTCTTCTGCTCACCAAGGCTGCATTTATTTGATTAAAAATACAAAACAAACCTAGTAATATTGTTAAATATTATTTCAATGTAAAACAGCTGTTTTCTATGTGAATATATTGTAAAATGTAATTTATTCCTGTGATCAAAGCTGTATTTTCAGCATCATTACTCCAGTCTTCAGTGTCACATGATCCTTCAGAAATCACTCTAATATGATTATTTGATGCTCAAGAAACATTTATGATTATTATCACAGTTGATAATAATCACAGCTGCTTCATATTTTTGTGCAAACAGTGATTAATTTTTTTTCAGGATTCTTTGAAAGTTCAAGAGAAAAGCATTTAATTAAAAAATAAATATTTTGCATTATTATAAATGTCTTTACTGTCACTTTATATCAATTTCATGCGTCCTTTCTGAAGAAAACTATTAATTTCTTTAAAAAAAACAAAAAAAAAACAAATTGACCCCAAACTTTTGAACGGTAGTGCAGCACATTTCAAACACAATGGTAATTCAAAGTGCTTTACATAGAAGAAATTAAAATAATCAAAAGAAATAAGATTAATTAAAACAGTTTAGAATATTTTTTTTTAATAAAATACAGTTACAAACAGTCGGGCGCACAGTGACACAGTACTCATTCAGTTAAACATGCAAATTAATGCTGGGCGGTATACCGGTTCATACCGAATACCGGTGTTTATTTTTGTTATGATATTAATTTTTAATATACCGCAATACCGGTGTATGTCGTTTAAACAATGTTCGGAAAAACAACTGTTGTGAGGCACAGCTCTGTGTTACTAAGCGTGACGGTGAAGATGGAGAGTTTAAACTATAATTGATAGCTGTCAAATTATATTACATACATTGGTTCACAATAAACACTGCCCGCCACAGACCGATTTTCCAAAAGGCTTTGACATCTTGAATAAACATAAGCACTGCACGTTTCAAAGTAAAAATGTGGCGCGGGTGTTTTTATATGAATGTATCTTTGAAGGGAACTGACTGTCTCTAAAAAAGTAAATCTGTCTTTATCTGTCCTGGTAAAGCAGCGTTTCTGCCGCTCCTACAGCGCCTCCTGCTGGCAGCTCTTTGTAAACAGCAGCATTTTGTGGGGCCTTGCAAACCTTTATTAATAATAGTGTGGAATTTTTCTGCAGTATTTCCTCTCTCAATCCGTAGATGATGTTGTTAACATGCTTGAAGAAAATATATACCGTAATATATCGTGAAACCGCCCAGCACTAATGCAAACGATCCCGAATGAAAAGCGAATCATACCTGCGCGCTTGCAGAGAACCTTGATGGAGTAGAAGAGGTTGGTGAACAGGTTGAACGGAGACGGTATTCCTGATTTGCGGCTCATATCGCGGATCAGAACGGCACGACCAAACTTCCACTCCGTGTCGGATCGAGCCTGGATGCGCTGGTACGTGTCGCTCATCATAGCAATGAGGAGGTTGATCAACACGATGAACGTCACGACCAGATACACGCCGAATACCATTTTAGCCAAAACAGCCGTCGCGGGAGGCGTGCGCTCCACGTCGGGAATTTTATCCGGTTCGGTCAAACCGAACAAAGCGAAGAAAAGCAGCACGGACATTTTTAAAGGACCCGGGACTCTCGCTTGCGTGGCGTTTACGGTGCTGTTGTTTTGATCTTGTGGAAACAGCGGCTGACACAACGCTGTGAGACTCAGCGTGAAAGCAGTGTGGAACAACATGAGGATCACGGCAAATCGACACAGATCCTTTATCAAGTCTCGGATAATTATGGCCCACGGGCCGAATAAGTGATGGAAAGTCAGGAACTCCAGCAGCTGGATGAAGCCGAGTGTCATTGCGACGGCTAGCAGGACGTTTCGCGCGAACAGGCAGTGAAGGTGAGCGGGTGGCCATCGCTGGCTGAGGACCGCTAACAGGTGACACAGTAGAGCAGCAGCGGAAAAACCCAGGAGAAGAAGACGAATCCACGCTAATCCAGTGCGCTCACCTGGGAAAGTCAGCTCGGAAACTAGCATACCACAAAGCCAGATCAGCAGGAGACACTCGGACCAGCTGGGCACCAGGCGGCCCTGGGATAGCGGGCTCACGGGCGGGTACACGATAGTTAAGATGAACAGGACCAACAGGAAGATGTGCGACACCAGGTGACTCAGGAACTTCACGATTGGGATGGTGTTGAAGCTGTGTGGAGATTAAAACGGATTAATTAACACGCATTTCTCCTCAACCAGGACACACACACACACACACATGTTGGTGCAACAGCATTATGAGGACTCTCCATAGGCGTAACATTGTTTTGTATGTTTTTTAAGCTATTTGAATTATGAGGACTTTTGAAGTGTCCTCATAAACCACCTATAAGTTGTAATACCAGTGTAATACATATGTCATTATACAAATTTGTGTCCTCATAAATCACATAAACCAACCCCCCACACACACACCTGTGTCTGAGCGGCAGTGAGAGCACCAGCCACAGCGGAGGGCAGAATAGCAAGCAGCAGAACAGCATCAGGATCTTCCAGGAGTCCCAGCGCCGGCTCCCGAGCCACAGGTCCGTCAGGTACGTCTGCACCGCCGGATGCGACACCACGCCTTTCTGCCGGCCCTCGATCAGGCAGTCCAGTACGCTGACCCCCCGATGGTCCACGGCCCTGAGGATCGGGCCCGCGCCGTGACCCGCGGCTGAGGAGGCTAGGGTCAGGAGGTCAGAGGCCATGACCTCACAGTGACGAGCGGCAGCGTGAAGGTCCACCGATCGCTCCTTCTCTCTGAGAGCGGCCAGAGTCAGAGCGCGCGAGAGACGCACCGACGTGTCCAGAGGAGCGGGAGAGTGCAGGACTAACTCCTCCAGAGCCAGATTATCATTCATCCGACCGCACACCATCAGGTTGAACACAAACTACAGGCAAAACACAAAATAAAATATGACACTTCTGATATCATGAAACAAAATGTTGATGCACGTGAGTTTTGATGACTTTAGTTGGTTTATTTGCAGCAGAACAAGTATCAACAACACGTTTTTAAAGCTGGAAATATTCCTCTGAGCCTCATCTGCTCGTGTTCATTAAGAACAAAATGAAAGAGTCGTACCTGCCATTATATTACAGTAAACAAACAATACATGTGTATAAAAATAAATGCTTAAAAAAATCGAACTAAATTTACAGAGAAAAGCAGTGATGATACACTGTGAAAAGAATATAAAGGGTTTTATGCCATGAAACAAACCAGCATTACAAATAAGCTTGATTACAGACAGACACACAGTGTGTGTGTGTGTGTGTGTGTGTGTATGTGTGCTCTCAATGTCAAATGCAGAAAAATGAGTTCATGCGTTCATGACATCAAGGCTAGATTATTGTAATGCTCTACTGGGTGGTTGCCCTGCACGCTTAATAAACAAACTACAGCTGGTCCAAAACGCAGCAGCTCGAGTTCTTACCAGAACCAGGAAGTATATTAGAACCAGGAAGTAGACCATATTAGCCCCGTTCTGTCAGCAATGCATTGGCTCCCTATCAAACATCGTATACATTTTAAAATATTGCTGATTACTTACAAAGCACTACATGGTTTAGCGCCACAGTACTTGAGCGAGCTCTAAACGCATCACGTCTATTGCGATCTCAAAATTCTGGCCAGTTTATAATACCTACAATATCAAAATCGACTTCTGTGGGTAGATCCTTTTCCTATTTAGCACCAAAACTTTGGAACAGTCTTCCTAACATTTCCGGGTTCAACAGTTGAAATCTAGACTAAAAACACATCTTTTTTACCTGGCATACACATAGAACATTATACATTCCTATTATTCAAATCAGTTAAATGATTCTTAGGCTGCATAGATTAGGTCAGCCGGAACCGGGAACACTTCCCATAACACCTGATGTACTCGCTACATCATTAGAAGAATGGCATCTACGCTAATTTTAGTCTTTCTGTTTATTCTGAGGTTAACTGTCATCAGCCGGATCTGGGCCGTATCCAGATGGTGGACTTGCGCCTGGACACGACAACAACGCATCCCTGAAGTGTCAGCAGAGCTTGTGTCAACTAGACTCTCCCCTGTAAGGCCTCATCGACACGACAGCCATCGGCACTGATCCTCAACAGTCTCGTCTCCATACGCACATGATGACTCGACTCCGGTCTTCAAACAGATGAGCTGCATAATATAATGTTCCGATCCAATCTGACCTCTGACCTGTAATGCTGTCTGAATCATAATCATACACTGTTCATTCGCTGGCCAGTTGAGAACTGCCCCCCCAACTGAGTCTGGTTTCTCCAAAGTTTTTTTTCTCCATTCTGTCACTGAAGGAGTTTTGGTTCCTGCCACTGTCGTCTTTGTCGCCATTGGCTTTTGGCTTGCTTAGTTGGGGACATTTAATTTTATATTTAACAATATTATTACAACATTATTTTCCTATTATTTCCAAACTCAAAACACATCTGTTTACCTATGCATTTACTGAATGTGCACTGTGCCACTGTTCGTCCGACTGTTTTTATTGTATTTGATTTAATTTTTTTAATTATTCTTATTTCTTTTGATTATTTTAATTTCTTTATTCTAAACTGCTTTAATTATTATTATTTCTTTGGATTATTTTAATTTCTTTTATGTAAAGCACTTTGAATTACCATTGTGTATGAAATGTGCTATATAAATAAACTTGCCTTGCCTATTATCTCTGTAAAACTGCTTTGAAACAAACTGTATTGTAAAAAGCGCTATATAAATAAAGGTGACTTGACAGACAGACAGATAGATAGACAGCTAGACAGACAGATAGATAGACAGATAAATAGATAGAGAGACAGACAGACAGATAGACAGACAGATAGATAGACAGATAGATAGGCAGATAAATAGATAGACAGACAGACAGACAGATAAATAGATAGACAGACAGACAGATAGACAGACAGACAGATAGACAGATAAAGAGACAGACAGATAGATAGACAGATAGATAGATAGATAGATAGATAGATAGATAGATAGAAAAATAGACAGACAGACAGACAGATAGATAGATAGACAGACAGATAGATAAATAGACAGACAGATAGACAGACAGATAGACAGACAGACAGATAGATAGATAGAGATAGAAAGATAGATAAATAGACAGACGGAGACAGACTGACATATATAGACAGACAGACAGACAGACAGACAGACAGACAGATAGATAGATAGACAGATAGACAGATAGATAGATAGATAGATAGATAGATAGATAGACAGATAGACAGATAGACAGATAGACAGATAGATAGATAGATAGATAGATAGATAGATAGATAGATAGATAGATAGATAGATAGATAGATAGACAGACAGATAGACAGACAGATAGATAGATAGATAGATAGATAGATAGATAGATAGACAGACAGACAGACAGATAGATAGTCTCACCTTCTTGTCGTCCAGCAGGCGGAGTGTGTTCTTCTCTCTCCTGAGCAGGAATATGACTGCGGGCTCGTGGTTCTCCTGAGCGGCGAACTGAAGCGGCGTCTGTCCGGCTCGACACTCGACGCTCACTGACGCGCCGCTCTCCACCAGCAGAGACAAAACCTGCAGACAGCCGGCCTGAGCGGAGTAATGCAGCGCCGTCCAGCCACTCTGAGCACAGACCACAGCACTCTCACACTCCTGCTACTCTCACAGTCACAGGTGTAAGAAAAAATGAAGTGGACGTCGAAGATCTCAAAAATTAAGTTTATTACAGCATAGCAGTGGCTTACGAAGCACCTTGGGTTCACCGGTGTCATGAACCCAGAACATCCAAATCTTAAACCTTTTATCCTATACAGTTTTACCACTCTTAATCTAAATGAAGTTGGTGTTGTTGTAACAGCTGTGGTCTGTATGTTAATGACGTTGAGACGCCCCACTGTCTGAGAAGGTTCTCTGTGTCTTACAATTGACTACCATTTGCTCAGGATGTGATCAACCCAAATGGTGAAGAAACAATAGAACTTCACTTCCTTCATCTCTATGATAATTAAGCCACTTTGGGGATGAGCTTATTCTAAAATATATTTTGGAGTGGAATCTGGGTCGAAGCAGACTACAATTTCTTACACAGGGGTGCACTACATCCATCAAAAGTGACAGTAAAGACTTCTATAATGTTACAAAGATTCTATTTTAAATAAACACTGTTCTTTTGAACTTTCTGTTCATCAAAGAATCATGAAAAATATATCATGGCTTCCACAAAAGTATTTTAACATTTTCAACATTGGTAATAATCATAAATGTGTCTTGATCATCAAATCATCATATTAGAGTGATTTCTGAAGGATCATGTGACACTGAAGACTGGAGTAATGATGCTGAAAATTCAGCTTTGATCACAGGAATAAATTACACTTTACTATATATTCAAATGGATAAAACTGTTATTTAAAATAGTTAAAATCATGGCAAATCTAAGCACAGTTTGAGACTTCTCTCTGGAGGAGACATGGGTAAGCATCAATTCACTCGGCAATGAGATACAACTGAGGTATTAGGAGTTCTTGATTGTGTTTGTCCTCCTCACCGTGTCGGTGTGATTGATTTCCGCTCCCTGTCCCAGCAGGACTCTCACCATGGCCCCGTGTCCGTGTGCGGCGGCCAGATGCAGACAGGAGCGCCCCCGTGTGTCTGTGAGGTGCAGCAGAGACGCAGACCGGCTGAGCAACAGTCCCACCACAGCCGTGTGTCCGCTCTGAGCCGCCAGGTGGAGAGGACTGGAGCCCTGAAACACACGGCGCTCGGTCATTACTGCGCTCTTACAGCACGCTTCATCATCACATCTTCTGAGCTCGTACCTGAATGTGTGTTTCTGCGTCAGCCTGAACGCCAGGAGAATTCAGCAGCAACCGAACCACGTTCTCATGACCGGACTGAGCCGCCAGGTGTAGAGGAGTGTAACCTGACTGAACAAACACACACACACACACACACACACACACACACACACACACACACACACACACACAGGCGCATACACACACGTAGGCGCATACACACAGAAACACACACACACGTAGGCGCATACACAGAAACACACACACACACACACGTAGGCGCATACACAGAAACACACACAGACACACACGTAGGCGCATACACACAGAAACACACACACACACACGTGCATACACACACATACACACACACACACACACAAACAAACATACAGACACACACACACGAACACAGACACACACACACACGAACACAGACACACAAAATACTGTACATTACTTAGTTTAAATGTTAGTAAGTTAGTTAAGACTGTAAATATGTATTAATTAATTAATAAATTTATACATTACACATAAATACTGTAGTGATAACTTAAAAGTATATAAAAATCGACTAATTATTTCATGGAAATGTGCCCACTTTGAAAAGAAAAAAGTGTAATACACTATGTCGTATTTTCTAATAGCATTTTCTGTCCAGTTGCTTTGAAACATGATAATACATTGTGAATAAATAAAAAATAAAAAATGATTTATTGAATTGAGTGAAGCGGTGTCACCTCAGCTAAAGGCTGTTCACGTCTCTTCACCTCATCTCTGCCGCTGTGGTTTGGGAACTCGCTGCGTATCGTGGCCGGGACTTTCGTCAGGATTTCCCTCACAAAGTCCACCTGTCCGAAACGGGCTGCCACGTGCAGAGCAGTTAACCCCGTCTACACACACACACACACACACACACACGGTTCTCACTGTAACACTGTAACGTTCTGTTGAACGTTTATAAGCAGAGGTCATGTGTTCATATGAAGCACCTTGGAGCTTTGTATCTTCAGTGAAACGCTTCCTTTCAGCGCCTCCAAAATATGTGTGTGTCCGTTCTTGGCTGCCAAATGAATGGCCGTCATGCCGTCCTGAAAGGGTCAAAGGTCAGCGGAATTATCAATGGTCTTTATTAAAGGGGTGGTTGATTATGATTTCACTTTTCTAACTTTAGTTAGTGTGTAATGTTGCTGTTTGAGCATAACCAACATCTGCAAAGTTGCAACGCTCAAAGTTATAGATATTTTCTTTTAAAGATATCGCTTTTTAAGGACTACAACAAACGGCTGGTCGGGACTACACGACATTCTTCCCGGGTTAGTGACATCACTAACCCTGAAATTTACATAAACCCCGCCGCCGGGAATGCGATTTATAGATTAGCATGACAGAATATGCTAATCAATGACACATAAGCTACATAAATTCATCAAGCAACCATTTAAAATGTTGTCACTTCTTGAGTCTCTCCATCTTTATCTGACTCCAGTTGACACATAAAAGGCTAAAAGTGTCGAGGTAATCAAAGCTCCGCCCCCTGTGCCGGGAGCAGCAGCTCATTTGCATTTAAAGGAACAGACACAAAAACTGTGTTTTTCCTCACCCTCAAAAAGTGAAAATTTTAACATGCAATTTAAAAATATCGGTGTGGTATTTGAGCAAAACTTCACATACACACTCTGGGGACATCAGGGACTTATTTTACATCTTATGAAAAGGGCATTCCCACCCCTTTAAAGTTCTCATACAAGTCTTTAACGGTTTGTCGGACTCACCAGATCCTCCTCCGTTACTGAAGCTCCGGCCTCCAGAAGCACTTTCAGCACCTCCGTGTGTCCGCCAGCGGCTGCCAGATGCAGCGGACACACGCCGTGAGCCTGGACAGAGCTAGCTTTACTTAGAACAGCACAAGATATACAGGGTAACTATAGTCAACTAAGACAGGAAATAAAATAAAACACTAAACAAAACAATGTTAAACAAACATTAAGTGAAACATGAATATAATATAATATACTCCATTCTTGAGTATAATATACTGAAAAAATAGAAAATATATATAATTTTTTTTTTAAATTTATTTATTTCAGCTAGTTGCCGAGCCAACATTCTTCATTTTCATTTAGTTCAACTTGATGTATTACAATTCCTAAAACTGAAATGAAAATTAATAAACACTATATAGAAATATAAAAAAACATGAAAAATGTATTACTTTAAAATAATAAAATAATATAAATAAAATAAAAAATAAATACTATATAGACATAGTAAAAATAATAACAATAAAATAAAACGATAACAACATTTTTGTTACTTGAAATAAATTAACGTGAACTGAAATCAAATTTAAAAAACCTAAAACTTATTTTATTTCAGCCAGTTGCCAACTTTTTTCTAAATATTTTCTGAAATAAAAAAAGAAACACTTTATAGATCATTTAAAATAATAATAATTGGAATATACAAAAATAAAAACTACTTAAAAACTTTTTTTATTATTAAATGTTAATAGTATCTCAATGATACTAAAATATATAAAACATAAAATGATGTAATTTCCTAACCCGAAAATTTCCTAACCCTGAAAGACCTAAACGGCCGCCGGCGGCAAAATATAACTTTTGTTCTTAAATGTTTAATAACTTTTGAACCACTAATCCAATTTGTATGCTTTAAAAAGTCCCATAAAGAGGAGGTATCGAGTTAATCGCGTTTGGACATTCAGATGCTCCGTAGTGAATGTGATTGCGTCATCGAGTTTTGATCAGCATTGATTCGTCAAAGAAACCCATGTGGTTTGTTCCTCTGAGCCAAACGGGCGGTTTGTTGATGCTTAGTCCCTCCCCCAAGCCCAGATTGGTTGAAACTACATAAATATATATAAAGTCACATTTGCTTCAGTGTTCTATTACAATGTTTCTATTTATTTATTCTATTTTTATTTTTTGGACACATCTACATTGTCAGTAAATAAAAAACACCAGATTTTCACCGAAAATCGCCTATGATAATGTTAAAATAAATGGCTATAACTTGCTTAGGGATTGTTACATAAAGTCAAAATTTCATCTGGAAATCTAGAATATCCAAGTAGAACTTTCTAAAGGAAAAAATCCAAACTTCAGGAGGATTTGTTTGAGCGGAGTAAAAAAAAAATCACTAAAAATCAGCTGCCGTTTTTCTTAAATCGGGTAAATTCATCCATTCTAAGACTAAATAAATGTAAAATTGGTCATTTAAATATGATAGATATGCTATAACTGCTATAATGGGTTAGAAAAACAAAGAAAAGAGCAGGCGAGTCATGTGCTCCAAAAATGGTCTAGGTCTTTAAGGGTTAACCCTTGACCTGACCTTGTTGTTGAGTGCGAGCGGTCCTCCTGGATTGAACATGAGCAGTTCTCTGATGACGGCCGCACTGCCTTTAGCCGCAGCGATGTGTGCGCAGGTCGCGCCCTCCATGTTAGCTAGTGTGGCTAACTCAGGCCTGTGCCTCAGAAACAGCTTCACCACCTCAGAGTGATCGCTCTCCGCCGCCAGATGAAGAGGAGTCTGTCCGTGCTGAAACACACACACAACACCACTGAACCATTGATTATCTGTCCGCTATAAAGAGTTGTAGGTATTGGAAACGCAGGATCTTGGGGAATATGAGAAGTCAAATTAGCATAATATACTGTATAAAGACTTATTTTGAGAATATTTATCAAATATCTTATACTACATTTACACAGCAGAAATGTGCATCTGAAGTAGCATGAAAATGTGCATTTACATGACAATAGCAGAAAGATATGAAATTATTTACATATGAAATAATTAATATGAATTGATTAATCAAAATATGCATAATTGTTTTTTCATGTTAAGTAAAAGTGCATTAACTTATGTTAACAGTTACCTTTTAGATGCTAAAAATGTATTAGTAAATGCTGAAATTCACATTTACTAGATTAATAAATGATCTAAGTGTTGTTCATTGTCAGTTCATGTTAACTAATGTTAACAAATGAAAACTTAATGTTGTAAGGTAAATTATGTATTAATGTAATAGCACCAACTAATGATTGATGACAATTGATGATAATAATTGACTAACAATTGAAATTAATGAATCAGAATGAATGAATTTGGAGCAGTTTTAGAGTCTACATAGAATCAATTTGGCAGTGTAAAGTATGTATATGTAGATAAATAAAAAAATAATTTCGGAGAGTTACATTTAAATTATATATGAGCTATATTAAGTTCACTACAAATATTTAACTGCAAATAAAGCAAAAAAACTGACAGATGACAGAAAAAAAAAATCACAAAGTAGGCTGGTTAATCTAAGCTTGGTGTGTACTTTGCCAAGTAAATTTTTGAAGTTAGACACATTAAATAAAGGGTCAAATCGTAATATTGGTGTATTTGAGGGTGGAAACGTGATGTAAGATTAAATAAATACATTATTTATAGCAAGTGTCAATGTTTCCGTGTCATATTTACAGCAGACAGAGCTGTCACGTCACTCACGATATCTGCGGCAGTGATGTCAGCGTTCAGGTTTAATAAGCTGCTGCAAACGTCCAGCTGCCCGCTGACGGCTGCTAAATGAAGAGGCGTCTGCTTCCTCTGAGAACAAGAGACATACAGTTATAAATGATCCACTAGAGGCGAGCTGGTGAGGACCCAACTGCAAGCTTTAATACTAATAATAAATCAACACAAAACAAAGGCAGGGCAAGGCCTGAAACAAGAACAAGGGCAGGAACATACAAAACTTCAAAACATTCACATGAAAACCAGGGAATTACATGAAACCCACACCATGACATATACAGTTGAGCTTAACTTTGTTATAAAAAGTGGGTGGGGGTTAACAAGTGAGGGTGGGTTGTTGTGAAGTTGCTAATACAATGCTAAAATGTAACAATTTTAGAAAAAAAAATAACATTATGCTCTCTAAAAATCAATAGTAATTCAATAGTAACGTTACATTGGGTTTAATTTGTCTTTTAATGAGATCTACTAATACATATTGTTAGTGCCGAGAACTTCCAAGTGAATAAATGCATTGATCCGTGAATTGTTTGTGTACTGTAATGCTCTGGTGGTAGATCTTTTGCCAAGCGTGTCCGAGGTTACGGGATCTAATCGGCACTCATATAGTTTTTTTTCTTCTCATCAAAACCGAATATGTTCATCAGTGGTTAGGAGGGACATGTTTGTGTGCATTTTATTTTGTGATTTCACTGGAATGAACAGAGTGTGGGGTTGAGATGAAGCGAGGACTCAATTGCAGGAAAATGGGTTTATTAAGTATAAAAAATAAAACCAGTACAAACAAAAACTACTTGACTTGGAAAACAAAAGACTTGATTTGACTTGACTGGACTTGGCAACAGGATCTAGGCAAGACACAAGGGGGGCATTCGACGACGGACCAGCACAGGACTGAAAACACAAGGAGAATAACTAGGGAGAGCAAACAATGAGGTAACGAGGGAGGACAGGTGGTGCAAGTAATCAATAATCAGGTAACGAGGGAGGACAGGTGGTGCAAGTAATCAATAATCAGGTAACAAGGGAGGACAGGTGGTGCAAGTAGTCAATAATCAGGTAACGAGGGAGGACAGGTGATGCAAGTAATCAATAATCAGGTAACGAGGGAAGACAGGTGTGGCAAATAATCAATAATCAGGTAACGAGGGACGACAGGTGGGGCAAGTAATCAATAATCAGGTAACGAGGGAGGACAAGTGGGGCAAATAATCAATAATCAGGTAACGAGGGAGGACAGGTGGTGCAACTAATCAATTATCAGGTAACGAGGGAGGATAGGTGGGGCAAATAATCAATAATCAGGTAACGAGGGAGGACAGGTGATGCAAGTAATCAATAATCAGGTAACGAGGGAGGACAGGTGGTTCAAGTAATCAATAATCAGGTAACGAGGGAGGACAGGTGGTTCAAGTCATCAATAATCATGTAGGGAGGACAGGTGGGGCCAGTAATAAATAATCAGGTAACGAGGGAGAACAGGTGGTGCAAATAATCAATAATCAGGTAACGAGGGAGGACAGGTGGTGCAACTAATCAATAATCAGGTAACGAGGGAGGACAGGTGGGGCAAATAATCAATAATCAGGTAACGAGGGAGGACAGGTGGGGCAAATAATCAATAATCAGGTAACGAGGGACGACAGGTGGGGCAAGTAATCAATAATCAGGTAACGAGGGAGGACAGGTGGGGCAAATAATCAATAATCAGGTAACGAGGGAGGACAGGTGGTGCAAGTAATCAATAATCAGGTAACGAGGGAGGACAGGTGGTGCAAGTAATCAATAATCAGGTAACGAGGGAGGACAGGTGGTGCAAGTAATCAATAATCAGGTAACGAGGGAGGACAGGTGGTGCAAGTAGTCAATAATCAGGTAACAAGGGAGGACAGGTGATGCAAGTAATCAATAATCAGGTAACGAGGGAAGACAGGTGGGGCAAATAATCAATAATCAGGTAACGAGGGACGACAGGTGGGGCAAGTAATCAATAATCAAGTAATGGGGGAGGACAGGTGGGGCAAGTAATCAATAATCAGGTAACGAGGGAGGACAGGTGGTGCAAGTAATCAATAATCAGGTAACGAGGGAGGACAGGTGGTTCAAGTAATCAATAATCAGGTAACGAGGGAGGACAGGTGGGGCAAATAATCAATAATCAGGTAACGAGGGAGGACAGGTGGTGCAAATCAATAATCAGGTAACGAGGGAGGACAGGTGGTGCAAGTAATCAATAATCAGGTAACGAGGGAGGACAGGTGGTTCAAGTAATCAATAATCAGGTAACGAGGGAGGACAAGTGGTGCAAGTAATCAATAATCAGGTAACGAGGGAGGACAGGTGGTTCAAGTAATCAATAATCAGGTAACGAGGGAGGACAGGTGGTGCAAATAATCAATAATCAGGTAACGAGGGAGGACAGGTGGGGCAAATAATCAATAATCAGGTAACGAGGGAGGACAGGTGGTGCAAGTAATCAATAATCAGGTAACGAGGGAGGACAGGTGGGGCAAATAATCAATAATCAGGTAACGAGGGAGGACAGGTGGTGCAACTAATCAATTATCAGGTAACGAGGGAGGACAGGTGGGGCAAATAATCAATAATCAGGTAACGAGGGAGGACAGGTGGTGCAAGTAATCAATAATCAGGTAACGAGGGAGGACAAGTGGTGCAAGTAATCAATAATCAGGTAACGAGGGAGGACAGGTGGTTCAAGTAATCAATAATCAGGTAACGAGGGAGGACAGGTGATGCAAGTAATCAATAATCAGGTAACGAGGGAGGACAGGTGGTGCAAATCAATAATCAGGTAACGAGGGAGGACAGGTGGGGCAAGTAATCAATAATCAGGTAACGAGGGAGGACAGGTGGTGCAAGTAATCAATAATCAGGTAACGAGGGAGGACAGGTGGGGCAAATAATCAATAATCAGGTAACGAGGAAGGACAGGTGGTGCAAGTAATCAATAATCAGGTAACGAGGGAGGACAGGTGGTGCAAGTAATCAATAATCAGGTAACGAGGGAGGACAGGTGGGGCAAATAATCAATAATCAGGTAACGAGGGAGGACAGGTGGTGCAAGTAATCAATAATCAGGTAACGAGGGAGGACAGGTGGGGCAAATAATCAATAATCAGGTAACGAGGGAGGACAGGTGGGGCAAATAATCAATAATCAGGTAACGAGGGAGGACAGGTGGTGCAAGTAATCAATAATCAGGTAACGAGGGAGGACAGGTGGGGCAAATAATCAATAATCAGGTAACGAGGGAGGACAGGTGGGGCAAATAATCAATAATCAGGTAACGAGGGAGGACAGGTGGTGCAAGTAATCAATAATCAGGTAACGAGGGAGGACAGGTGGGGCAAATAATCAATAATCAGGTAACGAGGGAGGACAGGTGGTGCAAATCAATAATCAGGTAACGAGGGAGGACAGGTGGTGCAAGTAATCAATAATCAGGTAACGAGGGAGGACAGGTGGTTCAAGTCATCAATAATCAGGTAACGAGGGAGGACAGGTGGTGCAAGTAATCAATAATCAGGTAACGAGGGAGGACAGGTGGTGCAAGTAATCAATAATCAGGTAACGAGGGAGGACAGGTGATGCAAGTAATCAATAATCAGGTAACGAGGGAGAACAGGTGGTGCAAATAATCAATCAGGTAACGAGAGAGGACAGGTGGGGCAAATAATCAACAATCAGGTAACGAGGGAGGACAGGTGGTGCAAGTAATCAATAATCAGGTAACGAGGGAGGACAGGTGGTGCGAGTAATCAATAATCAGGTAACGAGGGAGGACAGGTGGGGCAAATAATCAATAATCAGGTAACGAGGGAGGACAGGTGGTGCAAGTAATCAATAATCAGGTAACGAGGGAGGACAGGTGGGGCAAATAATCAATAATCAGGTAACGAGGGAGGACAGGTGGGGCAAATAATCAATAATCAGGTAACGAGGGAGGACAGGTGGTGCAAGTAATCAATAATCAGGTAACGAGGGAGGACAGGTGGGGCAAATAATCAATAATCAGGTAACGAGGGAGGACAGGTGGGGCAAATAATCAATAATCAGGTAACGAGGGAGGACAGGTGGTGCAAGTAATCAATAATCAGGTAACGAGGGAGGACAGGTGGGGCAAATAATCAATAATCAGGTAACGAGGGAGGACAGGTGGGGCAAATAATCAATAATCAGGTAACGAGGGAGGACAGGTGGGGCAAATAATCAATAATCAGGTAACGAGGGAGGACAGGTGGGGCAAGTAATCAATAATCAGGTAACGAGGGAGGACAGGTGGTGCAAATCAATAATCAGGAAACGAGGGAGGACAGGTGGTGCAAGTAATCAATAATCAGGTAACGAGGGAGGACAGGTGGGGCAAATAATCAATAATCAGGTAACGAGGGAGGACAGGTGGGGCAAGTAATCAATAATCAGGTAACGAGGGAGGACAGGTGGTGCAAATCAATAATCAGGTAACGAGGGAGGACAGGTGGGGCAAGTAATCAATAATCAGGTAACGAGGGAGGACAGGTGGTGCAAATCAATAATCAGGTAACGAGGGAGGACAGGTGGTGCAAATCAATAATCAGGTAACGAGGGAGGACAGGTGGTGCAAGTAATCAATAATCAGGTAACGAGGGAGGACAGGTGGTGCAAATCAATAATCAGGTAACGAGGGAGGACAGGTGGGGCAAGTAATCAATAATCAGGTAACGAGGGAGGACAGGTGGGGCAAGTAATCAATAATCAGGTAACGAGGGAGGACAGGTGGTGCAAATCAATAATCAGGTAACGAGGGAGGACAGGTGGGGCAAGTAATCAATAATCAGGTAACGAGGGAGGACAGGTGGGGCAAATAATCAATAATCAGGTAACGAGGGAGGACAGGTGGGGCAAGTAATCAATAATCAGGTAACGAGGCGGGAGGCCAGTGGTTCCGAAACCTGTCCTGGAGTACCCCCAAAACGGCACGTTTTCTTTGTCTCCCCGAATCAAACACACCTGATTCAACTCATCAGCTCATTATCACATGGGTTAATGAGCTGATGAGTTGAATCAGGAACCACTGGGCTAAACGCTGATTTCACGCAGCCGCCATTTTAAAATCGAAAGTGAGGCTGAGGTGGGAAGAACCCCACAAGTAAAGATAAACAACAATGCCTTGGACTGCCAACCTGAAGCTGCTGCCGCGATTTACACTATTGGATGTTAATATCCAATATAGCAGTGGTTCTCAAACCTGTCCTGGCATACCCCCAACACTACATGATTTCTTTGTCTCCTTAATCAAACACACATGATTCAACTCATTAGCTCATAGTCACATGGGTTAATGAGCTGATGAGTTGAATCAGGTGTGTTTGATTAGGGAGACAAAGAAAACGTGCAGTGTTGGGGGTACGCCAGGACAGGTTTGAGAACCACTGCAATATAGGATACGTATCCACCTTATTCCTGACGAGTGTGGCGAACAGGACGGCCGAGGGACGTGAGAGAACGGCGCGAGGCCGGTGGTGCGATTGCTAATGAGCAACACCTGTGAAGCGCACCGGTCTCGCATCTCTCACGGAGGAGCGGAAGCATAAAGGAGGAGCGACGACGTTGATGATCGAGAGAGGAACAGGCCTGTATTTTAGTTGTGTTTTGTTTTTGTATTTTACTTTAGTTATATTTATTTTCGGTAGCCAGCAGTCGTCCGCGAGGGGCTGCTGGCGGTATTTTCGTTTGTTTGTTTTATTTAAAATAAATTATATATTGATTCTTCGCCGGTTCCCGCCTCCTTCTTCCCTGAACATTGCTACACTGGTGCCGAAACCCGGGAAGAGGGAGGAACGCGCTGTCAGAGAGTCCTCGCCGGTGTGGGGAATCCGCGGTGCCATCGAGCATGGTGCGCGAGTCGCCGCCGCTCGCCGTGGGCCGGAGCCTGCTGCCATCCGCCGAGCGAGGGGAGGAGCAGGGAGCGGGGGACTCGCGGCCACGGACGCTCGAGGCGGTGCGCTGGAGTGAGTTGCCGGTGGGACGGTCGAGCTCGCTGCCGGCCGCCTGGGTATTGGAGGGGCGGCTGCCATCCGGGAGGGAGAGGAGGAGTCGCCGCCGCTCGCCGTGGGCCGGAGCCTGCTGCCGTCCACCAGTGAAGGGGAGGAGCAGGGAGCGGGGGACTCCTACCGTCTGCCCAAGGCACCCGAGGAGCCGTCGCCGTCCACCGGGCGGCGGAGGAGCGTCGAGCCGTCCACCGAGGGCTACCCAGCGTCGCCGCCAGGCACCGCGGAGGAGATCGCCTAGCTGGTGGGGGACCAGATGGCAGCGCGTTGTGGGAACCGGACCAATTTTTTTTTTTTCCTCTCTCCCCTCTCTCGATCTGTCGCTCCTCATGCTTCCGTCTCCGTTTCCCTCGGTTTGTCTGTCCATACCCCCCAGGGATCGCCGCCGCCGGGGGGGGAGTAGGCACAGGCTCGTGAGTACCCCCCGGCCTGTGAGGGGCGATGGGGGTATGTGGCGAACAGGACGGCCGAGGGACGTGAGAGAACGGCGCGAGGCCGGTGGTGCGATTGCTAATGAGCAACACCTGTGAAGCGCACCGGTCTCGCATCTCTCACGGAGGAGCGGAAGCATAAAGGAGGAGCGACGACGTTGATGATCGAGAGAGGAACAGGCCTGTATTTTAGTTGTGTTTTGTTTTTGTATTTTACTTTAGTTATATTTATTTTCGGTAGCCAGCAGTCGTCCGCGAGGGGCTGCTGGCGGTATTTTCGTTTGTTTGTTTTATTTGAAATAAATTATATATTGATTCTTCGCCGGTTCCCGCCTCCTTCTTCCCTGAACATTGCTACACTGGTGCCGAAACCCGGGAAGAGGGAGGAACGCGCTGTCAGAGAGTCCTCGCCGGTGTGGGGAATCCGCGGTGCCATCGAGCATGGTGCGCGAGTCGCCGCCGCTCGCCGTGGGCCGGAGCCTGCTGCCATCCGCCGAGCGAGGGGAGGAGCAGGGAGCGGGGGACTCGCGGCCACGGACGCTCGAGGCGGTGCGCTGGAGTGAGTTGCCGGTGGGACGGTCGAGCTCGCTGCCGGCCGCCTGGGTATTGGAGGGGCGGCTGCCATCCGGGAGGGAGAGGAGGAGTCGCCGCCGCTCGCCGTGGGCCGGAGCCTGCTGCCGTCCACCAGTGAAGGGGAGGAGCAGGGAGCGGGGGACTCCTACCGTCTGCCCAAGGCACCCGAGGAGCCGTCGCCGTCCACCGGGCGGCGGAGGAGCGTCGAGCCGTCCACCGAGGGCTACCCAGCGTCGCCGCCAGGCACCGCGGAGGAGATCGCCTAGCTGGTGGGGGACCAGATGGCAGCGCGTTGTGGGAACCGGACCAATTTTTTTTTTTTCCTCTCTCCCCTCTCTCGATCTGTCGCTCCTCATGCTTCCGTCTCCGTTTCCCTCGGTTTGTCTGTCCATACCCCCCAGGGATCGCCGCCGCCGGGGGGGGAGTAGGCACAGGCTCGTGAGTACCCCCCGGCCTGTGAGGGGCGATGGGGGTATGTGGCGAACAGGACGGCCGAGGGACGTGAGAGAACGGCGCGAGGCCGGTGGTGCGATTGCTAATGAGCAACACCTGTGAAGCGCACCGGTCTCGCATCTCTCACGGAGGAGCGGAAGCATAAAGGAGGAGCGACGACGTTGATGATCGAGAGAGGAACAGGCCTGTATTTTAGTTGTGTTTTGTTTTTGTATTTTACTTTAGTTATATTTATTTTCGGTAGCCAGCAGTCGTCCGCGAGGGGCTGCTGGCGGTATTTTCGTTTGTTTGTTTTATTTGAAATAAATTATATATTGATTCTTCGCCGGTTCCCGCCTCCTTCTTCCCTGAACATTGCTACAACGAGCTTACTGCGTTTTGAATTATGGGTGGCACTTCCGGTTTGGGGAACTTCCATTCAAAAAGACTGAAACGAATAATTTCAAATCATTAGATTGCCTTACAAATAAAGCTGACCTGTCAGTTTGACTGAATGAGCTGTCAATTTTCCTTCATGATTTATTTCAGACATCATGAGAATAACGTAACACTTGGTATTTTTAACGTGACGTTATAACAAGAATATCTATGGCAAGAGCTCGTTTCAGTCGCTTTCGTTTCCTTGTGACGATTTTCTTTTTTCCCTTTTCATTTCGCTGTAATAGTATGAAAAAATAACAACATATAGCCTAGGTACTGCACATTTGTGGTCTGTTCTCCAGATTTAGTTTACGATATATCCCATTAATAATTCACTGGAATGCACGAAGAATCTCATTTTTCTCCTCAATCCTAAAGTCTCTTCTTTCCAGGTTTGTTTTCACAATTTTTTTCTGTCAAAATTACGGAAATAACTTTGAAATAGTATCACGCAATGCTGAAGAAATTAGCATTTTTTATTAATGCAACATGTGTTACATAATATGTATTACTGATATTTAACCCGTCTGTTATTACCGTGGAAAGAATCTCGCTTTTGGGGTTATTTATGGTCTCTTGTTGAAGTACCTTGTTGATGCTTTTACACTTTTAAATGTCCTTTTAATGTTCGATGGTTGAAGGGTGAGTAGAATAATACCATCTCATTGTACCCAGCGTACAGAAAAAAAAACATTAAAAAAAAGAAAATCGTATAATTGCGTTCATAAAGCGAGCCTTTTACTGATTGTTTACAGCTTAACGGAAGTTACACCCATAATTCGCGCAAAGAGTCATGGGGCGCAGGAATAAGGTGGATATAGTTCGTTCCTGCTTCTTTTTTTACTTTCTGAATTATATATATAAAGAAAATGTTTTATTTATAAATAAATTTCACTGTATATAGTCTAAAGAATGAAAGAAATGTATGTACAGTTTTAGAATAACTAATTTCTACATTAAACACAAAAATACGCCATCGCATTCGCGATCTCCTGTGATTAAAGGTTTTCCTTGTTTCACTTCCTGTTTTCTTTCCACCGGAGCCTCGCTTTCGAGTTCAAAATAACGGCTGCGTGAAATCAGCATATAGACAATGACAGGAGAGCACATGGCACAAGGAAACACACGACAAGCCATGTGCTCTCACCAAACATGACAAAACAGATCAAAACATAAAACAAATCACCAGCCATGTGCTCGCACAAAACGAGACATGAACACGCAGCAATGAAAACACTCATAAGTCACGTGCTCACACAAAACATGACAATATGAAAGCACACAGCTAGTGTAAAACACTACACAGCACAAGACAAAACATGACATGAAAGCACATGAAACAAGGCACGGACAAGACAAAACAGGAGTGTCAGGGCTCTGTCACAAAACCAAGAAATAGACTAGACAGAAGTGACAGAACCCTGACAGAGTCTCCGCAACGGCATACTCTTATTTAATATAGTGCTGTCAAACGATTAAAATATTTAATCGCGATTAATCACATTAATGTCATAGTTAACTAGCGATTAATCAAACATTTTTATCTATTCTAAATATCTCTTGATTTCTTTTTGACCCATTATTTTTTCTCATTTTAATGCTCTTATCAACATGGAAAAGTGGATTGGCTTGCTTTGAGAGCCAATTTTTTTATTGAAAACAACATTGGCATATACTGTGTTCAATTTCACACTAACATTCTCACTTGGAGCAAATAATATCTCACACAATGTAACTGTCCATCAATAAAAGGGTGAAAGAAATACTGACGAGGTCCTGATATTGACGACGAGAGGGCGGAGAATGCGCATCAGCTGTGTGTGTGTGCTTGTGTGTATGTGTGTGTGTGCTTGTGTGTGTGTGTGTGTGCTTGGCCATCAAGTGGTATCAGACTGGTCGTGCTGCGATGATGGCTCAGTTCACAACACAAGACCAAAGTGATCTGTGTGTTTTGTCAATGGAACAATTTGGCAACTTTTTAAAAGTAAACTTTCCATTCAGAATCTTATTGGCATCCATTTCGGCGTCTCGCGATCTTCATCCACTCAAAACGTAACGTTAACCCAGACTACTACTCTTCGGCCGGTGATAGATCCGGTGTGGTGTTGTAGTTTTACTTTCAGACAGGACGCAGTATACGCAGCGCTGGCCGCAATCTTTACAGAACGCAGCGGCAAAAGTTGAACTATTTCGAACTTTGACCGCGGCGTGCGCGCCACTGTGCTTGCGCTTTGGTCGACAAAAGCAACAAAACGTCCTCGCGCGACGCAAGCCATTGAAATCATGATTGAAATGAATGGGTTTCATACGGTTTCATAGCGCAGCACCGCGCATGCCGAATCCTGTTGCAAAAGCATGTGAAAAACCTACAAAGTTTGCTAGGCCAAAAAGAACGTTAATCTCGCGATAAAAAAAATCAACGCCGTTAAAATGGGTTTGCGTTAACGCCGTTAATAACACGTTTAACTGACAGCCCTAATTTAATAAACTAAATGAATGCTGTGCTAGTTAACTAGAGATTTTTTATTTAGTTAGGGACATCCGTGCCTCGAACTGTTTCAAAAAGTGGTGGGGACAATATCGACCCTGATAAAAAGTGATGAAAAGTCCCACCCGTCGCACCCGCAATTTACGCCTATGCTAAGATCAGCTGGGCTCTTACCAGAGAGAGAGCGTCCACACTGGCCTGATGGGTCTCCACCAGTAACCGGACGAGCCGCGCTGACCCGCTCTGAGCGCTGAGGTGAAGAGGCGTCAGGCCCAGTTTGGTCTTGGTGTTCACAAAGGCCTTATGGGACAGCAGGATATCCACGATGTCTTGATGACCTTGTTCTGCAGCCAGATGGATGGCGGCCTTCCCCTCCTGTTGATATTTCACAAAAATCACAATTCATGAATCAAGTTCTTCAGGACGGAAAGTCTCAAAATAAATGTATTAATTTAAAGTGTATTATGCTGTTTTACAGGTTCATAATTTTGCTTTGGATGTCTCTCACAATAGGCTTACATGCATCCAAGGTCAAAAACACTTCTTATAATATACTGTACACTGCAGCATCAGCTCTTTTCTCAGTGCCTGAAACGGTTTGACAAATGATTCAGTCTCTCTAAGCCCTGCCTTTTCAAGAGCCTGCTCTGATTGGTCAAAATATTGTACAGTAACAATGGCTTGGTTTTACAGTATCAATCTGATCAAACTGGATTTGCTTTGTCAGCAGAAAACAGCGTCTTCTCGACATGAACAACTCGAACCAAACTCTTTCAGTCTCAGATAAACTACAGTGTTCAAGGACGGGTAAAGCAGACGCTGTTCACCAGTAGCCAATGAAAACCATAGACTGATATTATGCAAATTTGTTCCAAACCTATATAAGTTTAAGCAGGAAGTAAGACTGAAATTACTGACGACTCGTTTCAGGCAGTTCAGAATCACTACTTTCTTTTGGGAGAAAATAACTTTATTTGTTGTGCACTTTGATCTTTGAAATAGAGCTTTTACATTCACAATCAGCTTTATTACACACTACATGAAAGGTACTATCCAAAAACGCATAATGGGGCACTTTAAACTCTGCATGCTGCTTATTAAATACTACACTAGCAAATAAATACTATTGTTACTAATGTTATTTCTAAAACTTTTTAGGGGGGATATTTCTTTGAAGTTTCTAGGAGTAGCATGTACTGTAAAAAAAAAAAAAAGTACAATCAACTTGGAAGTTTAAATCATTTCAACTTAAAATGCATTAAACTGACTTAAAAAATAAGTTGAATTTTGTATAACTTACTAAAAAAAAGTTTGTAACATGTTTTCATAACTTATTGATTTTTTTTTACAGTGTGGCATGGTTATTATTACAGCAATTATTCAGTATCATATTACCATCTGTACTAAAATAATTAAAACAAACTAAAATTAATACATACTATGATAGTATATAAACAAAACTAAATTAACACTGATCCAGACGAGTCAGTAATGAGCTTGAGTGATTAGTCTTTCTGACCTCATCAAACACGTCCACTCTGGCATTGTTTTGCAGCAGGACCCTCACGACCTCTGTGTGACCCCGATCTGCGGCCAACAACAGCGGAGACCAGCCGCTCTGTGTCACACACACATCAACATATGCATCAACACACAAGCTTCAGTTACACCACACTGTTACAGTGAAGCTACTGTACCTACCTGACAGGAAACATGCAAAATAACGCTTTGCATCCAGAGTTATTATTGTTTTTTTGTTTGTTTTTTTCATCTTTATTTAATAAGAAATACAATTTACAGACCCAAATCTACAGAGCCACTACATGCTTATACATTCATCCTCACATTCATACCCCAACAACATACATGAGAAAAGGTTTCATATACTTAAAATAAACATAGAATATTATTCCATTTTTTGTAATATTCATCTAATTTATTGTTGCTTTCTGCTATTATCTTTTCTAAAAGAAGATGCGACCTTATAACATTCTTAAAGTAACCTAAACACAAGCATGACGATACTTTTGTTTTAAAAATAAAAATGTCCCTATTAATAAAATGGTATTTATCACAAGCAAACTACCTGTAAAATGAGTTATTATTGTTAACTAAAACTATTAAAACTATTTTTGCTAATTAAGATAAAGTTAAAATGAAACAAAATAAAATGTTATTATTAGATGAAAAATAAGTTGCTCTGTCAACTAACTGAAATAAGTTGAAGCACTTCAATTACTGACTGGAAATAAATAAAACTGAATTAAAACTAAAAAATAAATTAAAATGAAATGAAACCTAAAAATAAATTAAATAAATTAAACATAAAAAGTAATACTTAAAAGAGACAAAAGCAACATAATTACTAAAAATGTCAATTTAATTTAAATGAAAATATAAAAATAAAACCTTATCCAAAATAGTAATACAAATTATAATAGTATAATAAGAAAATAACACAAGCAAACCCATTTTATTAGTGTTTTGAGGAATTTTCCCCCAAATTTTTCTGCTGAACACACAAGAAGATATTTATGAAGAATCTCAGTAGCCAAACAGTTGATTGGACCCCATTGACTTTCATAGTATTTTTTCCCACACAATGGAAGTCAATGGGACCACCAACTGTTTGCTTACCCATATTATTCAACATATCTTCTTTTGTGTTCAACAGACTCATACAGGTTTGGAACAACTTAAGGGTGAGTAAATGATGACATCATTTTCACTTTTGAGTAAACTATCCTTTTAATAAAGGATCTTTCTGAGATGTGAAGCAGATCTCATGTAGATTCGTACCTTGGTGTGTTTGTTGATGGCAGTCTGGAGCTGGTTGGTGGGGACGTTACTGAGCATCTCCTGAAGAACGGCAGTATTTCCCACCCTGGCGCTGTAATGAAGAGGCGTCTCTCCAGTCTGAGTAAAGCAACATGTTCAGAATACTAGCTTACTAAATACTGATCAGATTGGTTTAAAAATGAGCACAGGGACCTGTCATACACCGGTGCAATGCAGCGCTAAGTGTTTTTTGCTAGTTTCAGCCTGACGCAGTTTTCATTTTCAAGTCCGTTGTTTAAGTAGCAAATGCATTTGCGCCTATTTGTGCGCGCATGGGCTGCTGGTCTGAAAACGAGGTGTGTGTTCAGGTGCATTGTTGGCGTGTTGCTATTTTGAGGAAACTGATAAAGACTGAGCCATTGACCAACTGAAACCTGGTCTAAAGTCAATGGTGCAATTTTTTTTTGTTATTTAAAGAGCGTGTTTGTAATGTGCGCCTATAGGCGGGTCCAACACACGCTTGCACTGCTTATTACACACACACACTCTGCTTATTACACACACACACCCTGCTTATTACACACACACTCTGCTTATTACACACACACACTCTGCTTATTACACACACACACTGCTTATTACACACACACACTCTGCTTATTACACACACACACACCCTGCTTATTACACACACACACTGCTTATTACACACACACACTCTGCTTATTACACACACACACCCTGCTTATTACACACACACACTGCTTATTACACACACACACTCTGCTTATTACACACACACACTCTGCTTATTACACACACACACCCTGCTTATTACACACACACACTGCTTATTACACACACACACACTCTGCTTATTACACACACACACTCTGCTTATTACACACACACACTGCTTATTACACACACACACTCTGCTTATTACACACACACACCCTGCTTATTACACACACACCCTTCTTATTACACACACACCCTGCTTATTACACACAAACTCTGCTTATCACACACACACACCCTGCTTATTACACACACACTCTGATTATTACACACACACTCTGATTATTACACACACACTCTGCTTATTACACACACACATCCTGCTTATTACACACACACCCTTCTTATTACACACACACCCTGCTTATTACACACAAACTCTGCTTATTACACACACACACCCTGCTTATTACACACACACTCTGCTTATTACACACACACTCTGCTTATTACACACACACCCTGCTTATTACACACACACTCTGCTTATTACACACACACTCTGCTTATTACACACACACTCTGCTTATTACACACACACACTCTGCTTATTACACACACACTCTGCTTATTACACACACTCTCTGCTTATTACAGACACACCCTGCTTATTACACACACACCCTGCTTATTACACACAGACTCTGCTTATTACACACACACCCTGCTTACTACACACACTCTCTGCTTATTACACACACACTCTGCTTATTACACACACCCTGCTTATTACACACACACACCCTGCTTATTACACACACACACCATGCTTATTACACACACACCCTGTTTATTACACACAAACTCTGCTTATTACACACACACACCCTGCTTATTACACACACACCCTGTTTATTACACACACACTCTGCTTATTACACACACACACCCTGCTTATTACACACACACTCTGATTATTACACACACAACCTGCTTATTACACACACACCCTGCTTATTACACACACACCCTGTTTATTACACACAAACTCTGCTTATTACACACACACTCTGATTATTACACACACACTCTGATTATTACACACACACCCTGCTTATTACACACACACCCTGCTTATTACACACACACCCTGCTTATTACACACACACTCTACTTATTACACACACACCCTGCTTATTACAGACACACACACACTCTGCTTATTACACACACACTCTACTTATTACACACACACACTGCTTATTACACACACACTCTGCTTATTACACACAAACTCTGGTTATTACACACACACACTCTGCTTATTACACACACACTCTGCTTAATACACACACACTCTGCTTAATACACACACACTCTGCTTAATACACACACACACACACACTCTGCTTATTACACACACACTCTGCTTATTACACACACACACACACACACTGCTTATTACACACACAGTAATTACACACACACACACACTCTGCTTATTACACACACACTCTGCTTATTACACACACACACTCTGCTTATTACACACACACTCTGCTTATTACACACACACACTCTGCTTACACACACTCTGCTTATTACACACACACACACACACACACTCTGCTTATTACACACACACTCTGCTTATTACACACACACACACTACTTATTACACACACAAACACACACACACTCTGCTTATTACACACACACACTCTGCTTATTACACACACAAGGACGCGCAGCAGCACACAAACATGCCAAATTTTAAAAATAAAAGGATTACAATGTAAAAGATTAATATTGTGTACGTAAAGATATGGTGGAAGCCGGCTAGTCCCGTAGATGATCTGCTAGCGCTTTAACCTCGCGCACGAGCAGATCCGTTACCTCTCTGGAGACGCGTCAGTCTTTCCTTGCACATCCCGCCATGTAAATAGCGAATCCGCCATGGGAATGGGAGATGAGACTCTAATTGGTTTATTGCATGTTAAGCCCAAACACACCCATTACTCATTAAGAGAATAGGGACGACCCTTTTAGACCATGCACCGGGACCGCCCACCATTTGTCCCATCGTTAAACTTGCAAAAGTGGATTCGGACACGCCCTAAGTGCACTTGCGCCGTGCCATTAGACCATTAGACCATGTGCTTTGTTCGTTAAAATAGGGCCCATTATGTGACTGGCCGACACACACCTGTCGGGTGACGGCAGTGATGTCAGCATGATGCTCCATCAGGGTCTTGATGATGCAGATGTCCTCATCTGTCCGATGCACTGAGTCCCTCCTGAGCTGAGCTGCCAGGTGCAGTGGCGTCTCACCGATCTGTAGGGGGCGCCAAAACACCACCACCACACACAAGTGCATGTATGGCATAATTTGGCAAATATCCGCTTATTTTCGAAACTCATACCATTATAAAGCGCTGCAATAGCAGGAGTCGAGCAGAGGATCAGGTCAAAGATTGGCATCATTCAAATTTTCTAAAACTTAACATGGACAAAACTGAGATTATTTTTACCTCCGTCACTCACTAACAAAATTCCTACTAACTTCACCTGTGAGTTCGCTGGCTCTCATTTCAAACCAACTAGTGTTAAAAATCTTGGTATAATCTTTGACTCCTCTCTATCTTTCCACTCTCACATTTATGGTGCGTTCATGTACTATGGAAAATATGATATTTTCCACTTGTGAACTGGTATTTACCAGTGTGTTGCGTTCAAGTGCTTTTGTTGTCGTAATGTGGTAAAAAGCTGGAGATCCAGACCTGTTATTTAGCTAAAACTATTTTAGATTGCTTAAGTCATGTGCTACAGCAAGAAGATTTATCAAAACTCAAACGGTAAATAATATGCCGTATATTTTCTAGATCATGAATAGTACAGATTTTTTTTAAGGACAAGGGAGTTAATAGAGCTAATTACCGTACCGTTTCGGTTCATACGAATTTACCGTTCCACCCCTAGCTAACAGTAGCAAAAAACGTTTATTTGTGTACAATCAGAGATGCTTACCATTCAACACTCTCGCGTTGCTCTCCGCCATTTTGAAAAGGTCAAAGGTTATCTCATCTCAGCAAGTCGTGTATATTTTATATTTGCGAGAAAAATATATAAAAAAAATATTTTACGAGTTGCCCAGTGGAAAATACAACGAGGGGGTGTTCATGTGCATTTTCCACGTCGGCTTTTGGTATTTACCATAATTACCACTTGAACGCACCATAATTCTATCACTAAATCAGCAGTCTTTCATCTACGTCCCATCGCTCAGCTCCGTCCCTTCCTCAGTATCTCAGACACTGAAACTGTCATCCATGCATTTGCCACATCACGTCTTGATTACTGCAATGCACTTTTCATTGGCCTATCTGCCAGCTCCATTTCCAAACTGCAATACATTCAAAACTCTGCAGCCAGAATACTCATCCATACCAAGCGTTCTGCACATATCACCCCGATTTTGCATGATCTTCACTGGCTTCCTGTGGCTTACCGTATCAAATTCAAAGTTCTCCTTCTCACTTTTAAATCTAGCCTTCTCGTCGTCCCTCGGCATCGCCTTGCTTCAATGGGGGGCAGATCATTCAGTGTTGTTGCACCAAAACTGTGGAACTATCTATTTCTGAATTCAAATCCATGCTCAAAACTCATTTATTTTTCAGAATGTCATAATTCTTAAGTTGTAGTGCATTTGTACTCAGTCGTCAGTGTACTCTGCTGGGTGCCGCCCCATCTACCTCATTTCTCCTTTTCTGTACTTACACTCATCTACCTACTGTTGTTTTGTCTGCTGTCTTTGTCCATTGCCTTTATTGTTGCTTTTTTATTGTAAAGCGTCCTTGAGCTCTGGAAAGGCGCTATATAAATAAAACGTATTATTATTATTATTATTATCTACTGACTAAACCCTGGCTCTCCCGCAAAGATTGCGAAAAGGTAATCCATGCATTCGTTTCTACCCGACTTGATTACTGTAATTCTCTCTATGTGGGAATTAACCAAAGATCGATCTCCCGACTTCAAATGGTGTAAAACTCTGCGGCTAGACCTTTGTTGGGTGTACGTAAGCGGGATCATATTACTCCTATTTTAATGTCTCTTCACTGGCTCCCTGTTCTCTATAGAATTAATTTTAAAATTCTCTTATTGGTTTTTAAATCCCTAAATGGTTTGGTGCCTGCGTATTTGTCAAGTCTCAGGAGCCATCGAGATCTCTCAGATCTTCAGAACACAGGCTGTTGACTGTTCCAAGGGCAAGACTAAAAATGAGAGGGGATCGAGCCTTCTCTGTTACTGCCCCCAAACTGTGGTATAGTCTCCCACTAGCTGCGTTTCCACTGCCGGGCCAGGGCCGAGCCGCGCTAGTGCGTGCCAGGGCCAGACGCGTTTCCACTGCTACTTCCGGGGCTTGATCGGGCCTTACTCAAGGCCAAGGGCCAGGATTTCTGGCCCGTCGAATACCTTGTGCCAAAGCAGGCCAGCTCGGGCTAGAGGCGTGGTCAAGGTAAAAGGCGGAGTTTATCGGTGTTAGGGAAAGATATGGTCTGCGGCAAGATGCACGTTTCACTTTTTTATATCGCGCAAAATTATCGCTGTACGAAATGGAGAATCGCCTGTACTGGTCTGTTGAAGATACCAAGGCTCTTCTGAGCATTTGGGCAGAAGAAAGAGTACAACGTCAATTTGACGGCGTGTGCAGAAACGAGGATGTTATCAAGTACATCGTTGCTGAACTTGCTAAGCTAAGTATTCGCCGAACAACGCTCATCTTCCACCAAGCAAACACCAACAAAAGCAAACAAAGAGACGCTTCGGTCCTCTCCATCTCGATCGTTGTGTCTTGCCTGAATGAACTTCATAATCCCCGCTGAAATGGGTGCGGTTGTATGACGTTCGATCCAGGAAGGCGTGTTAAGGGCGGGGTTTAGGGCAGCGCAGCGGGGCTAGTGGCCCGGCAGTGGAAACGCAAGCCCGGTGCTTGAGGCCCGAGGCCATTGGCCCGGCTCGGCTCGCTGTTAGCCCTGGCCCGGCAGTGGAAACACGGCTACTGTGTATTAGAACTGCTCAGACACTCTCTGATTTTAAATCCAAGCTAAAAACTCATCTTTTTTCTTTGGCTTTTAATGTAGTATAGAGACTGCAAAAGCTCTTTTATTGTTTGTGTGTTTGTTTTCTTGTGTAAATGGTGCTATTATGAGATTGTAAAGCACTTTGGTCAACTCTGAGTTTTTAAATAGTGCTATAGAAATAAACTTGACACTGACCCACAAAACACTGATAATGTGGACCAGAACAATACTGACAAACTCAACCAAACTAAACAACTACAACCCTTATTGAGAAACACAAACACAACAAACAGATTTAAAACCAATGTTAAAAGATCTCTCTGTGTGTGGTTTATCTACATGTACTGTAATATAATCTAAGAATTCTTGTTTCTATTCTTTTGTTTATATTCTATTACAGTCAATTTAAGGGTGAAACCACCACCACCACCACGCACAAGCAAAGCATGCTGGGTTTCATTAGTCTCAGGGTTTTGTAGTTTATCACATCATTGTCATTTATTTATCTGTGAGTCTGACCTGGTTCCCTTCACAGACGCAGAGCTCCGCCTCCTGACGGCTTCTCTCATTGGTCAGAGAGTTTAAGATCTCCTCCACCACCGGAGCGTGACAGTGACGCACCGCAACATGGAGAGAGTTTTCATCTATCTGATAAAAACAATAGATGTAACAAAATAGCTAGATAGAACGACAAACAGACAGACTGACAGATAGATAGATCCTACAAGGGAAGAAAACAAAACAAAACAGGTGACATTGAAATAAATAAATAAATAAAATATTTAAATAGAACTAATATGTATAATTTAAATCTTAGTATGGCTATATCTTGTATGTTATTAAATATATATATATATATATATATATATATATATATATATATTTAAAGTGTGTGAGTGTGTGTGTGGGGGGGGAGGATTTAATTTAATTTCTGAAAAATAAAACATGTAAGCACTGTATATATATATTTTTAATATTAGCTTTGTTAGAAATTAAATTCAACATTTTATTATTCAAATATAATTTTGTTATTTTATATTTACTCAAAAAATAGTTTATCATTTGACGGTTTGTCATTAATGTTAATATATACAACCTCATTAGAAAATGTTACCAAATAATTTTACTAATAGCTACTTTTTATGATTCTATATTATTAATGAGGTTGTATGTATTAACATTATTTAATGCATTAGCCATCATGAACTAACTAACGCGTTTTTTTATTATATCAAATATTAAGTTAAATTTTTGCTTGCAGTGTCTCACCTTAAGATGCAGTGTCTCTGCAGGAATGTTTGGTAACGTACCTTTGATTTCCATGTGACGTCGCCGCCCTCCTGGATCAGCGCTCGCATCATCTCCAGAGCGCCGTGACGCGCGGCTACATGCATAGCGGTCTCTCCGTTCTGATATCAGAGGAAAACACTGTTTCAGTGCCGTGTTACAGAACACCCAGTGTAAGTGTGTGACCCAGTGACGACCTCCTGCTCTGCGTTCACATCCGCGCCGCTCTTCAGAAGCATCTCCGCCGCTCTTACACCGTCCTTCACTCTCGCTGCGATGTGCAGAGGCGTCTCCTGTGCCTGTAGAGAGGACACACACACACACGCGAACCAAGGGGTTGCTTTCGTTCAATGTAGATCCAACATATACACACACTATTTTCCTTGATTTTAGGCAAAACCATTGTTTTTTCATGCACTGATACATTTTTAGATCATTAGTTAACATAAAAAATACTTCTAAAGCATTTATTAATCTCAGTTAATGTCAATATTTACTAATACCACTCTTATTTTTATAACTGACATACTATTGTTTTTTTTTACTATTTTTCATTTTCATTTTATTTTTTGTTTAAACTTTAGCATTTTGCTGTGTTTTTGTCTTTTATGACTATTTTATATTTTTCTACGTCTTTATTTCATTTAGTTTTAGTTATTTTAATAATAATTAATTTTAAACAAAATGAATATGAGAATTGTTTCCTAAGCAAGTAGCTGAAATAAAACAAGTTTATTTATTTATTTATTTTTATTTTATTTTATTAAAGTTAATGTTTTATTTTCTTTCAAGTAACAACATTTTTTTCATGGTTTCAGTTTACTAGAATTACCCAAACTTATACATTATTAAAATAAAAAGTTGTATCATTCAATATCATTCAGCCAAATGAGCTAACATGAACTAACAATAAACAGCTGCATTTTAATTAACTAATGTTAACAAAGATGAATACATGTACATTTATGCATTTAGTAGACGCTTTTATTTGAAGCAACTTACAAAACAGGAATAAAAGCAATTTGTCAAAGAGCCAACAATATTCATAATATACAGCACCAGGTTTATTAGACAGCTAGATTAGGGTATGCAAATGTATTGCTCATTGTTCATTAATGCTAATAAATGCATTACATTTGTTTTAAATTAATTTTAATCCTTTACTTTTAATCCTTTTAAATAACATCTCACTGAACTCTAATGGAAATTTCTGGAAACACTTTATTTTACAGCGTCCTTATTACATATGTTACATGTACTTACCATAGTAAAAACAGTAAATTATACATAATTACATGCAACTAACCCCTCAACCAAATCCTAATCATACCCTAACCCTAAATCAGTACCTAAATTTAATCACACTGTAACAATGACCCCTTAAAGTAAAGTGTAACTGTTTTTTTAAGGCTTTTTGTTACCTTTCCTCCCCTGAGCTGCACATGTGCCCCGAATCCCAGTAACATCTGCACCAGCTGTGGCTTGCAGTTCTCCACTGCGATGTGAAGAGCTGTCTGTCCATCTTTAGTGGTGGCGTCCACGTGCGCCCCCTTCTGGAGAAGAGCCTTCACTACAGCCGTGTGGCCTTTCTTAGCCGCGGCGTGAAGACAAACTGCCCCTGACTGCCAAAAAATACACATATGCACAATAATACAAACTATAAATACATTTAGTCCAAGCGGCAACATTCAAATCTGAAAAATGAAGCCTACCCGGAACTGCAATACATGTAAACCCCGCTAGGGGCCGGTCCCAAAAGGGAGCAAATGTCCATAGACCCCATGTTAAAATGACCGTTTTCACAGCATAAATTCATGTTTTTACAGGTTGGTCCCACGGACTTTTATTGTATTTTTCGATAGGTTCCGAGTGCCTGACAACTGTGAGGGGGCGAATTTTTTCCTAACTCGTTCGTTTAGATCGTATTTAGATATAAAATGTATGACAAATAAGGGTGTGGTTAACTTTGATTGACAGCTTGATTGACAGCTGATAACGGGCTGCACCGAGTGGAATTCCTGAAATGTGACGTCTCGGCCATGATCCGACACGACACATCACACGACCTCTGTATCCTTTCTGAACATTTGTATTGTAATATATCGTACATAAAATGGGTTGCTCTGTTATAAACGGCACTAACCGACACTGTAGGAGGACTTTGCTCCATTTTTTCCGGTAAGTGACATTCCACTACTATTTCACGTAGTTGGCACTATTTAGCATCAATGTTTGTGGGCAGTGGAACTGCAACAGTTAGCATTAAATCGCCTCAGATGAGTTAGCATCCGAGGTACTTTACCTATGGTTATAACTGACGTTTGAAACACTGTAAATGCGTCTGCCAAATGAATAAATGTAACATAAGAATAGACTGATATGGATTGACCAGAAGGTGGGCGGGGTTAGGATTTCCCAAGATTTTCCAAGATGGCGCCGCCCATACCCCCATAAACGGCCTCAAAACCGTTCTTCAGAAAGTCTATGGGTGACGTCACAGACGCTTTATCCATATTTTTTACAGTCTATGGTTTAGTCACAAGCAATTCAGAAACAAGATCTAAACAGGCGCTCTGTATCTAACCAAACATTTTACCCTTCAACAATCAGAGTTATAATATATGAAATATGAATTACTTGTGGTAATCAGTCTACTACTGTAATCTAAGCTAGTTTCTCTGATGTGTTCAGTACCTTGTTTGGCATGTGCAACAAGACTCCTTTCCTCAGGAGCGTGAGAGCAGTCGCAGGGTGACCACATTGGGACGCGATATGCAGAAGTGTGTTGCCATCCTGTACGGGATCATCCGGAAGAGATTCATTAGAAACAAGTTCACGGATTACAATACATTTAGTGGGTTCAAGACCTTAAAAGAAAAACATACTTTTTTTCTCAGTTCTGTGTTTTCTAGACAGCAAATGATATATTTGAAAACAAAAATGGAAACTTTTGCTTAAATCTCTTGATATTTCTCCTGAGAAATAGATCCCAGTCTCATCATATGTAACACAACATCGCCTCAAAATGTGCTCCAATTTGCACTCAATTAAAAGTCTGCAATTAAAAGTCAAAGGTCTCAGTATGAACTCTTTGCTCCACATTCATTTTGACAACTATTGACTCATTTGTGTCTGTTTTTATTTCTGAACTTTAATTTTTTTCAATGCATATGTATATGTAAGCAATAACAAATGGTTTGAAAGCGAGTCACCTTCGTTCTTGCTAACACACATGACTTAAATTTCTCTGTGAGGATCTCGACGACATTGGTGTGTCCCTGCTCTGCTGCGATGTGTAGAGGAGATCTGTCCATCTGAGACAGAAGAGAAAGGAGGAAGGGAACAAATCAACAACAATTAGAACATTACATGAAATCAATAATAAAAAAGGATTTTAAATACAGAAATGTCGGCCCTCTGAAAAGAATAATAGCATATGTATTTAGTTATAAATACTAAATATATTAGTTTCACCTTTTAATTTAAATTACTGAAATACATGAACTTTTGCACGATATTCTAATTTTTCCAGTTTTACCTGTACAGATGTATGGATGGATGTATATATAGGTGTACGGATATCGTAGATGTATATATAGATGGATGGATAGATGTATAGATGGATGTATGGATGGATTTATATATAGATGGATGTATGGATGGATGTATATATATATGTGTACGGATACCGTAGATGTATATATAGATGGATGGATAGATGTATGGATGGATGTATATATAGATGGATGTATAGATGGATGTATGTATGGATGTATATAAAGATGGATGGATGTATATATAGATGGATGGATGTATATATAGATGGATGTATAGATGATGGGTGGATGGATGTATGTATAGATGGATGGATGTATATATATGTATGGATGTATGTATGGATAAATGTATAGATGGATGGATAGATAGATGTATGGATGGATGTTTATATAGATGGATGGATGTATATATAGATGGATGTATATATAGATGGATGTATAGATTTATGGATGGATGTATATATAGATGTATGGATAGATGTATGGATGGATGTATATATAGATGGATGGATGTATGGATATATAGATGGATGGATGTATATATAGATGGATGTATAGATGTATAGATTTATGGATGGATAGATGTATGGATGGATGTTTATACAGATGGATGTGTATATAAAGATGGATGGATGGATAGATGTATGGATGGATGTATATATAGATGGATGGATGTGTATATAGATGGATGGATGTGTATATAGATGGATGGATGTGTATATAGATGGATGGATGGATGTATATATAGATGGATGTATAGATGTATAGATTTATGGATGGATGTATATATAGATGTATGGATAGATGTATGGATGGATGTATATATATAGATGGATGGATGTATGGATATATAGATGGATGGATGTATATATAGATGGATGGGTGTATATATAGATGGATGTATAGATGTATAGATTTATGGATGGATGTATATATAGATGTATGGATAGATGTATGGATGGATGTATATATAGATGGATGGATGGATGTATATATAGATGGATGTATAGATTTATGGATGGATGTATATATAGATGGATGGATAGATGTATGGATGGATGTTTATATAGATGGATGTGTATATAAAGATGGATGGATGGATAGATGTATGGATGGATGTATAGATGTATGGATGGATGTATATATAGATGGATGGATGTATATATAGATGGATGGATGTGTATATAGATGGATGGATGTATATATAGATGGATGGATGTGTATATAGATGGATGGATGTGTATATATAGATGGATGTATATATAGATGGATGGATGTATATATAGATGGATGTATGTATATATAGATGGATGGATGTATGTATATATAGATGGATGGATGTATATATACATGGATGTATGGATGTATAGATGTATAGATGGATGTATAGATGTATAGATGGATGGATAGATGTATGGATGGATGTATAGATGTATAGATGGATGGATAGATGTATGGATGGATGTATATATAGATGGATGGATAGATGTATGGATGGATGTTTATATAGATAGATGGATGGATAGATGTATAGATGGATGGATAGATGTATGGATGGATGTATAGATGGATGTGTATATATAGATGGAGGTATAGATGGATGGATGTATCTATATATAGATTGATGGATGTATATATAGATGGATTTATAGATGTATAGATGTATGGATGTATATATAGATGGATGTATAGATGTATGGATGGATGTATATATAGATGTATGATGGATGGATAGATGTATGGATGTATGTATATATAGATGGATGTATATATAGATGTATGATGGATGGATAGATGTATGTATATATAGATGTATGTATATATAGATGGATGTATATATAGATGTATGTATATATAGATGTATGTATATATAGATGTATGATGGATGGATAGATGTATGGATGGATGTATATATAGATGGATGTATATATAGATGTATGATGGATGGAGAGATGTATGGATGTATGTATATATAGATGTATGTATATATAGATGTATGATGGATGGATAGATGTATGGATGTATGTATATATAGATGGATGTATATATAGATGTATGATGGATGGATAGATGTATGGATGTATGTATATATAGATGGATGTATATATAGATGTATGATGGATGGATAGATGTATGGATGTATGTATATATAGATGGATGTATATATAGATGTATGATGGATGGATAGATGTATGGATGTATGTATATATAGATGGATGTATATATAGATGTATGATGGATGGATAGATGTATGGATGTATGTATATATAGATGGATGTATATATAGATGTATGATGGATGATAGATGTATGGATGTATGTATATATAGATGGATGTATATATAGATGTATGATGGATGGATAGATGTATGGATGTATGTATATATAGATGGATGTATATATAGATGTATGATGGATGGATAGATGTATGGATGTATGTATGGGATGAATGGGCAGAAGAATAACTAAATGGATGAATGGATTTCTGAGAGAAAATTTGTTCAAAGAAACAGCAAGTAACTAATTAAATCAAACATAAAATTGTGAAGTAGAAAGATTGAAAATAGTATTTTCTTCTAAACTGTACTCCAATAATCTTTGTTTTATTTACAATTGCACTTTTTTTTTTTTTTTTACAGTGTACAGTATTTGAGAGCTACTGTTTACTTTTGGTGATTCATATTGAGACTGCTCAGTTCTCTTGTGTGTTTCCTCTCTGTGTGTCTCTCACCTTGTCTAAGATGTTGGGACTGGCCTTGCAGAGGTATAACAACTTCAGCATGTTCTCGTCTCCTTCCAGAGCGGCGATGTGCATGGGAGTCTGCCACTCACTCTGTAAACAAACAAGGCATGCTGGGTAATAAGCTCAACGCCACTCTGTCGAATCCAGTTGGAGAAATCTCACAGGATAGGAAATCTGCATGTCAGCTCACACGATTTTTGCATTTCAAACAGCAGCACAACATTGACTTGTATGTTCTGTATATTAGTAAGCCTCAGTTTCTCTTTATTGGTTTCGATGCTGTAAATAATGCGAGTGTGTGCGCTTCACATAAAGATGAGGCACTCAGATGCTCCCTAATGAATACAGGCGTCTACTGAAGGATGAATTACTGATCAGAAAGCACTTAAATATGAAGCACAATCCATCAGAGTGCTTCTTCAATTTGGGAATATTACTGTATGATTCACATAACCTTCTACAAGTTCATATTTGCTCACTGGCCTTTAACAGGACAAACATCTTCCTCCATCCATCCACCCTTCAAACTCAACCTTCATTCCTTTCCAAACCTCACAGAAACTGTGCTTCTTTCCTTACATTTCAAAGTAGGTTTTTGTGTGTAACCCTTTTTCACGTGGCCTGAAGAGAAACAACCAGCTCTGATCTTCATACCTGATACCTCTAATGTTAGCATAGTGTCTCCAACAAAACTACAGAAATATGAACGTATATGCTCCTTTCATATTCATGACTTTGAGGTTTCTTGGGCTTTTCAAAGCAGCAATAAGAGGTTTTTATTCTCACATACACTCAATTCATGGGTAGTACAGGAATTCTGGGTAATTAATAAAATTATTGTAATGCACAGGAGTAGGCTGTAATAAAATTAAAACTATTTTAATTATTATTTTGAATTTCTTAAAGCATTTTAATTTTTAATACAATTACTAATATTCAAATTGCATTATGTGTTTGTCTGTAAGAGCACTAGAGATGAGTTAATGCAGTGCCATAACAACAGATCATCTTCATAAAAAGGCAGGAGGGTAACAGGGTTGTTAACGTTATTTAAAATTAAACTAAAACATTTTTGTTCATTGTGATAAAACTGATATAAAATAAAAAACATATATACTACATGAAAACCTAGTGGCCAAGCCATCATTTCGTTTAGTTAAAGATGAAGCACTAAAACTACTAATTAAAAAATAAAATAAATGAAAACTAAAGCTGAAATAAAACTGAAATAGAAATAAATTAAACCTACTTATTAATATTTAAAAAAAAACAATCATAAAATAAAACAATGAAAAAAAGCATATACATTTTTTTTATACATCTGGTTCAGTCATGAAACTCTAGAGGGCGCCGGCTGATGGTCCTTTACATGCAATCTGCAAGCAATCATTTCATTACCGCGTGGCACAAGCTGATTGGCTCTGCTGATCCTGCGGCCAATGAAATTGCTTGCCCAAAATGTAAATATTCTGGTCTGAGTTCCTCTGAATTCCTCCACCTCCCCAGCTCCACCTGCCTAGATCTGCTACGTGATTTATTTTTTTATTATGTATTTCTATTTATGCAACAGCAACATATCTTACATGTGTGTCTGTGTATCTATTAGCAGTAGCAAATCCATACAGCAGCTCTAGTCTGCCATGACCAAACACATCAACATAGCCATTTTCAATGAAACACTAAAACTATTTTAAGAGATGTCATAATTGAACTAAAATTAAAGTTAAAACTGAAAGTGTAAAAAATAATAGCTAATTCAAAATATGAATAAAAACAATAATAGTATGCCAGTAACTAAAATACCCCTGGAGGGTAATCAGTCGTGTTTACTGGATGTGGCTGAACTGATCAGCAATCACACACACTCTCTGTCTCTGATCATCCTCACAGGATAATTGTCACGGATGTTTATGAGACTGCTGATGGGTCTTCTGCTCCAGACGGGGACATTAACATGGAGACAGAAATAGTGAGCAATCAAAAGGGGCAATAATGTCAACAAGGCCCTCGGGCACAAAATCTGTCTTTTCCTTATTCAAAAACCATTATCTCACTTCCATCCATTACCTCAGTCCACATTCTGTCATTGTCTCGTGTCTTTTCTTATCAAAGCTCTCAGTGGAATCAACTCTGATCTTCTATTCTGTTCCTGGATCTCTCAACTGGGTCAATTTACTGTACAATTGTGGTGGAAAATGCAGGCAAGTACATGCACTGCCTTAAAGAAACCTGGAAAACAGTTGCAGGAAAAAAGTACGTCTAGATTATTCAATCTAAACTAAACGCAAGTCACATCAATAGACCATCAATCTGCATAAATACAAATTATGCTACATTTCCATTCAAAAGTATTTGAATCCCCAGGCTAATGACTTCTCCAAAAGTGAACTGGATTCAGCTAATAACATGGAAAAAGTGTTTTGAGTTCACTTGTGCACTGAAAATAAGACTTTTTAATACTGTATGTCCATAAAAAACAAACCCAATCTCAAAATAAATCATATATCATTATTATTTTACTTTTATTAAAAGGCTGGAGCACATCTTCTACTATTAGGACTTAATTTGATTGACTAAAATACTCAAAACATGTTTCATTCAATATGTAGGTCTACTGAACATGGTTTATGTATCAATATATCAATACATACGAATTAGAGGTCAACCAATACTGGAGTTTGCTAATACAATAATAATGTGTTTAAAGAACGGTAATAAACAGATTATTGTGTTGATACTTTTGAAATGTAAATTTTTAATGACCAGCTCCCAGCTGCTCGTTCAAAAGGATGAGGGAGATAAAATATGCAAATATCCAAATATACACAATTGGCAATGCCATAATTCCCTTCATAAGGTCTCAAACTGTTTTAAACTTTTACAGCTACTTCAAACATTCAGACTTAAGCCAATATCAAAGTTTTTCTTGACAAACCTTTTTTAACTAGTTAATTTTGAAGTTTAATAATCACATGAGGCTGTATCAAGATTCCTGTTTTTCCTTGATGTTCATGGTTTGATAAGGTCATCTGTACACCAATCGCAGCCCAACGGAAGTAGGTTGATGCAACAGGACATCGACTCGAAAAACAGGACAAATCAACATAAGAAAAGCCCTGTGCATGTGTTTTGCTTGTTCTTTGTGATGGTGTGTGTGAGCTTACATTCTGAGAGTCCGGATTGGCACCAAACTCCACCAGGACTTTGGCCATATCAACGTCTCTCCGTCTGCAGCAGATGTGAAGCGCCGTGTCTCCGTTTGCCTGGAAACACCATTCAACCATAACAATACAAGTCAGATGCATTCATACAATTCATGCTGGAGTGCAAAATTGGGTCATATTGTTTCAAAACAAGCTCTTTTGATTCTGGATTTGATGGCAATCTTTGTATTCATGTGTTTTTGATTTTTTTATACTAATTAATATATATATGTATTGAGTAGTGTCACATGACAACAAAGAGGCTGTACCAAATTGAATTTTTGGCAAAAAAAGGATATTTCAAATATTCAGTTCATTGCTTTTTATAAGAATATAATGAAAGATTTTGCCAAAATAAATTTCAGTCTTTTAAAGAGATTGAGACATTTTTCTTTTTGCTCTAACTTTCTCAATGACTTGCATTTTATTGTATTTTAAATAGCTTTAATAGATATTCCTTGAGCATTAAGAGTTTTAAGAGTTTTTTGTGCTAAATTCCCACACTAATGCATATTTATATCGAGAATTTCAGCCTTTTTCAATGAGACTTTAATTTTCATTAAGTCATTGCCTGTAAGAATTGCAATGGGGGGTTAACTATGAGCATTAAGTATAAAGAGTTTCATTTTAAGAGATTTTCATCTGAAGAAAACTACATTACATTTAATTGAAAACATGCTTGTCAGCGCCACAAATGGAGTTTGGAAATTATAGACGCTTTACAATGCAGTTATTGAACTCCACTTCATTTGTTTGACCATTCAAATAGCAAGTAATGATCATATGAATGTGATCCTCAGGTTTGCCAAGTCTTACTGTCTTCACAGCTCTGAGCTGAGGCTCTGATTGGCCGGAGAGGAGTTCCCGTACAATCCCAACATTCCCGGCTTCGACAGCCAGCAGCAGCGGGAGGCGGCCGTCCTGGAATGACAGGAAAACTTCTCAGATCTGTGTTTTACAAGCTTAGAAAAAGATTTGATTCTGAAACCGTGCAGTAAATGTTGTAATCTGAGACATGACACCGCCCACTAGGGGGAGGAGCCTGCTAAAGTGAGCAAACGAAGGAGATAGAAGTGTTTGTACCTTGTCTGGTGTCAGACGAGCGTCTTTGCTGCTGAACTTGAGCAGCGTTTGCACGACTGCGAGTCCTCCGGCCGGTCGAGACGCTGCGTAATGCAGGGGCAACTGATCACAGGGCTGGGTGTGTGTGAACAAGAGGTAAAGGAGATCAGTGTGAGAATAAAATACTATACTGTGTAACTCATGCTTTTTGGACATGTTAATACCATGGTATTCTTTTAAGTACATTGTGTAGCATGTAAACTTTAAGAGATTCACACACAAACTGTTGTTTTTATCTCTAGAGTGTTTGAAAATGAAACACAGCCCCTTTCACACAGCGCTTTAAACCCGACAAATTACCAGAGTGCCTTCTGTGTGAACGCAAACACGACCCGGGATTGATGCCGGGATCGATGCCGGGTTGGGGACCGAGTAACATTGCCGTGTTCAGACCCAAAACGCGCGCTGTGTGAACAAAAGCCAGAACCAATGCCGTATAAGGGGTGTGTCGTAGTGATGATGCACGAGCCTTTGCAATGAGTAGTTATCGTGCAACTCAGTTACTCTAGTTTGTGTTCGTCATCGATACAAGAAAGAACGAAAAAATGTCTGCAAACTGGACTGAAGTAGAGACCCGAGAGCTCCTTGCAATCCGCGCCGAAGCTGAGACCGTTCGCCAGCTTTGTGGAACGGTACGTGATGCGTTAGTGTACGACCGAATCCGGAAAAAAAATGATCGAGCGTGGTTTCTCGAGATCGAAAGCGCAGATCACAAGTAAACTTTTCGACGCGTACCTTACACGTCACATCCAACGTCACGCGTCTTTCCGGAACATTCACGGGTTGTGTGTGAACGCGCTCTCTGAATCCGGCAAATCACCGGCAGTGTGAATGAAGCAAAATCAAACGAGCCCTGGTCAAATCCCGGGTCACTTTATCCGTGTATTTTCCGGAATCTCTGTGTGAAAGGGGCTCTTCAGGACTATGAAAACAACTTGATAGATTAGTGTGATGTTTCTTGTGAAAACATTTGAATAATAATAATAAAAAAGACTAAAATTAACACTTGACAGCTTACAATAAGGACAAATTAACTCAAATGAGACATACATTTGACACCGTATTTATTATTGTTTGTTAAATATTCATTGTTAGTTCATGTCAGCTCAAGTCCATGAAATAATGTTAACAACTTTCAATATGAATAATTTATTAGTAAATGTTGAAATAAAGGTTAATACGGGTATAAGGAGTATTTTCATTGTTAGTTCATGTTAACTAATGCTGTTAACTGATGTTAAACCCTTTGTTACTAAACCCATTAAAAACTGCTACACTGTAACAAACACTCAAGCCGAGACTGTAAACATAATCAGCAGATTTGAGGAGGTGTGGCCATTTCCTGTACAAACAGGAAACGTGTTTTGTGTTGTTGGTCACGATCACGCATTCAGAGGTCAGTGAATAATCACACTTAAAGACTGTATTAACACAATACAATGCTATTTACATGATGAAAAAGGTGCAACAGTAAGAAATGTGTTAGCGATGGCCACGTATAACTCCATACAGATGTTTAAATGTTTTCTGCAAATATTATTCTCTTACTATTTTATGTCTTGTTTTCCAGTATAAATATCAAACAATTCTTAAATCAAAACATTCAATTAAGAAGGAAAATGAATTAAGATATTAAGACAAAATGAAGCGAGTTTGTGCTTAAAACAAGAAGAAATATCTGCCAATATATTTCCCTTTGAATTAAGTTGATTTTTCTGACCCCACTGACAGAAATTTTTTCTGGTTTTGAACAAACTCACCTAATTTTGATATTTTTTTTTTTATCAGAGAACAAGACTTAATATCATATATCTTGATTTAAGATGTTTAGATATACTTTATGT
Source organism: Meda fulgida (assembly GCA_030578275.1). Taxonomy (NCBI): domain Eukaryota; kingdom Metazoa; phylum Chordata; class Actinopteri; order Cypriniformes; family Leuciscidae; genus Meda; species Meda fulgida. The sequence goes on from CM060634.1 coordinate 31,336,449, forward strand.
ACTGGGAAAAAAAATACTGATAATTTTTTTGAGTGATTAATGTATTTAAATGAGTGCATGCAAAGATTAGCTTAAACTATTGCTAATATTTGTACGAATTGGTTTGTTTGCCCCCGCAGAAACACATATGTCAGTGTGGGCTGAAAGGGATCACATGGAAACAGGTATATTGAGCATCTTACCCCTGCTGGTAAATTGGGATCAGTTTTTCTTGCCAGTAGTTTGACGATCTCATCTTTGGAGTGAGCGGCGGCGACATGTAGCGCTGATCTGCCGTCCTGATCAACAAAAACACACAACAACAGCTATTGGGTCTTTCAGGACACAGAGACATCTGTTTTTCTTAGGATTAATATACATTTTAATCTAAATTAAATGTTGAACTATGGCCTGAAGTAGTTTTTGGGTTAGTGAGTTATACTGTACGCTACTATCATAACACTGATAAAATAAGGAAAAATTTTGAAACCGTTCATTCTAGTGAAATGATCTCTAAAATGTTGTAAAATTGCTGTAAATCTCCCCATCTAACAAAAATATGATCTAGAAACATTTTTCTAACATTCCAATTTAGTTATGAGAATGTGTTTTCTGAATGTTCTCTGAACAAACATCCAGTTTAAAAAAATAAAATAAATAAAAACTTGTTTCTGGAACATTCCATTTTAGAATTTAAGCATTCCTGCAATGTTACTTTTGAATTGTTCCCTGAACATTCTGATGCATTTAAAAAATGCATGATGAACATCCAACTAAAAAGCTTCAGGAAAAAAGTTCCATGAAGTATGATTACATAACGTTCTTGTGCCAACATTATTAAAGACCTGATAACTTTGAACAAACATTCTAATAACATTACTGGAATCATGTTTGCTGGTAACATTGAGAGAACGTTCCCTGTTAGCTGTGTGTCCAGTGTTTATAGTGACCTCATTGTCTGTCTCTTTCACAAGGAGTTATTTGAAGTCTTTGAAGAAGGTTATATTGTTTGTAGAGGTTATCCAAGGACAGCTTTGATGCACTGACACAAACTCACACACACACACACACACACAGCTGGATGGACATTCCAGCAGGATCGCCAAGAGTTACCGAATGAGCAATAATCTCGTAAGCTTTCGAGCAAATAAAGAAAAGGATGCTCGCTGTCGTTCTTCATATAAACACCAGGCCACAACACAAAGCAAACTGGACACAGTGACTCTGCACCCACATTACCACAGTTTAAGAATAATGTTGCGGTTGGTGAATTTAATTTAGATTAATCATATGTTGTTTCTGGTATTGGAAACGTCTATGCTACCCTGTCAAAAACAAAAAAACTGCAAGACTGCTATTTCAGCTGTTTAACTTAGTGAAACATGCTAATGCTGCTGTAACTTTATAGTGTGGCTAACCACAAAGAAATCAATTGAAACACAAAGCTGTTAGCACTTTTCTATATGACCATCACTATTCGAAAACATTGTATAAAATAATGAAATGGAATCTGGAACCCAAACGTGGCAACTGAACATCGACAGCAGCCGTTTGGGCTTAGAAACACTGAAAGACAAACTCAGATTTGATCAAATCAAATCTAAAGTCATTTTTTCAAGATATGTGCCCTCGTTTTCTTTAATCTAAATAACTTTCCCCGTTCGTCAAAGAATCCTGAGTCACGTTTCCACTAAAATATGAAGCAGCAAAACTGTTTTCAACATTGATAATAATCATAAATGTTTCTTGAGCAGCAAATCATCATATTAATTTAAAATTAAAATAAATACATTTTTTATAAATATTAACAAAATGACAAATTGCATGTGATTTTCCTCATTTGTAAGCCACTTATAAAAAATAAAAACATCTGTTAATGAATACATTTAAGTCACAAGGTCTTATCTTAGAAACAAATTTTATAGAAATCAATTATAAGTCGAGGCTTGTGTGCCTAGATAAGGAAGCTGCCTATTTAGGCACTAGCCGAGTTTCCATTACCGTTCAAATCGCGCAATTTGAAATTGCGAATAGAAAATACGCCCAATGGAAACACGTCAATTCCGCAAAAACTCACATATATCTCAAAAAAAAAAAAAACGCTCTCATGATGTGGTTTTTCAGGCAATTCGAAAAAGGATTATTTCTCAAAATTGCAATGGAATTTGCATTTACAATCACCTGGCGTAGATGACGCGGTGTGTTTTGACAGAATAAGAGACAGAGTTCTTTATTAAATTCATAAAAGACAAAAGAATTACGGGAATACTGGATTCTGAACCACAAAGAAATGCCACAATTGAAGCAGATATGAGTGAGAAACACCCAGAAACTCCTCATATGAGCCGCTCACAGTATAAGGGGCTTTCCTTGTCATTAATGCTTGGATAACACACACACACACACACACACACACACACACACACACACACACACACACACACACACACACACACACACACACACACACACACACACACACACACGTCTCCGATTAACCGCTGTAGTATTGGTAATAGGAGTGAGCAAGTAATGAACACGTATAAACTCCATGAACACAGATGTAAGATGCAACCAAAGGCTTTTATTTGTTGTGCTCTAATTAATAAAAGTTGCTTCCATTAACTTCTTGTGATGTCTCATTCTTTGTGGTTCAAAGCATAAATCCATACCTTGCAGATACAGCGCACAAACATTGTCCATATTCCATATGTCCTTGAACATCGCTCTTTATCAGTGAAGCATGGTTAAGCACCATTAAACTCAATTCAACACATAATAATCCTATGAGCACGGTCAGCATGGTATCCCACGTAGAACATGGCTTAACATGATCAAAAACTGTGTGCTTCCCTACAAGCAATACACCTGTTGTCTATTACACATGTGCTCCTAATATACAAATGTCAGAGCTCCCCCAATGGACAAATATATAATAGCATTAAAATGGCTCCACTGTGAATGACCTTTGTCTCTGAGCAACTAGCTTCACTAGTCAATGCCAAACTCGAAACTAGGACAAGAAAATAGACAATAATTTTAAGTATGTAAAATTAGTGTCTGTCAGACAGTGTGTTTTCTGATCTACTTTGTTTGGTCTAAAAACCACAGCAAGTCAAAGACACCGGATCACCTGAAGAAAGGCCACACGCGCCACACTCCTAAAACCCCTTAAATACACAAAGAACATTCCTGACACTTTCAAAGATGGATGGAAGATATTACGCAGAGGAATATTTCAGTGAATCACTTCAGACTAGCCACGGCGAGCTTTCCACTCCTGAACTCCGGCACATTTCTTTCTTACCAGCCGGTTTTGATAGATTGACTGACAGACCTCCCATGAATGATTGATTCACTTGTCGTTCACCACACGATGCCCAAAAGTAGTATTTCAAAACGGTAGGGTAATTCAATACATGTGATGGGATTGGGAAACAGACACTGGTCTAAATCCAGACCTCGTGGGTTTTGGAGAAACTCAAGTACAGACACACTTTAGAGATTTACACGCCATCCACTACAACAAAAGGTATGGATGGTGAAAGATACAGATGAGTAAATAAACTGAATACAAATAAACTGCTGGGTTGTTTTCACCCAGTTTTGGGTCAAATATGGACGAACCCAAATGCTGAGTTAAAAATGTTATTTAAAAATGTATCCATATTGGACCATATTTGGGTTTAAACCACCCAGCATTTTTTTGAGTGTAAACGAATCTAAACGAAAAACTCCTGCTAAACATCCTAGTTTTTTTTGGCAAATTTCACATAGGAATAAAATTAAAACATCTAGTTCTTATTGTCCCATGATCCCTTTTGAAATAAATTAGCTGGTAAAGTCACCACAACAAGTAAAAACACCTGACAAGAATTAAACTGTCTTCAATCCACTCATACCAGCCACGAGAAAATGTTCTCATTCACGTTCACAACATCCATTTCCACATTCATGTGAAGCTTTGAAAAACTCTGGCACTTCAGTTTTTTACGCTTGTAAAACGGAACTATTCGCACTTCATAAAAAACTTTACAGTTATATCCCACAGATTCTGTCATTTGCATTTATGCATTTAGCAGATGACTTACAAAATAGATTTTTTCCAAGCTGAAGCTTTCTTATCTACCCGAAGGAAATGAGATCTACTAAATACTAAGTGTTCCTCCGACCTAGACAGCAACGAAATTATATTTGAGGACAATTGGAGACATTTGCATTAGTTCTCAGATGTTTCTCCTGATAAAAAGACTGAAGTAATTTCACGTGTCGAAATCTAAAATGTCTCAAACTGCTCGGATGTGCTAATAAAGCTAATAGAGCAAATAAATTGATCAAAAGTTTTTGAAAGAAGTCTCTTCTGCTCACCAAGGCTGCATATTTATTTGATCAAAAATACAGTAAAAACAGAACATTGTGAAGTATTATTGCAATCTAAAATATATAGTAAAGTGTAATTTATTCCTGTGATCAAAGCTGAATTTCCAGCATCATTACTCCAGTCTTCAGTGTCACATGAAACAAACCAAGAAGAAACCCAGTGTACAGCAGCTCTGAGGAGAGTGATGTTCCCGTCCCACTTGATGACACTTCTGAGTGTGACAGCTCCCAGGATGAGAGTAGTGAACCAGACATCTCAGATCTGTCAGTTGGTGACTTTACTATTGTGAATTTTGCGACCAAATGCAACAGCTACCATTATATTGGCTTGGTTGAGAGCCTTGAGGAAAATGAAGTTAATGCAAGATTCCTCAGAAGAATCCGAGGGAGCACTGGCAAAGACAAAGCCACCTTTGCATTCAAAGAAAATGTCCCACTGAATGATGTGCTGAAGAAGCTTCTTAAACCTCAAAAGGTTGGAGGAACTGCAAGGAGGGAGCAACAACTCATTGGATGGAATGTCCAATAGTCATTTTCACTGTGCTGAGGTCTGGAAGCTCAAACTGTTCTTTTGTTCTCACAAGTTCAAAGCTGTGAAACTGTTTAACAAAAGTGGAAATTACAACTGAACACACTGAAGGGACGTTCTTTCTGCCAAACACGTTTATGTGTGTGTGTGTGTGTGATTGGACATGACTTGATTAACAGCATAAGAAATACAGCATATAACCATATTTCTTGCTGCTGAAAACTATGCTGCCAGTCCTTCACTTAACACAAATGTTTAAAACTATTGTTCACCAATACAAAAAATACAAGATTAAAGGGAAAATTAAATGTTAATTGGTTTGTTTTGTGTTGTTTGAGGTAGCTTTTAAAAAAATAACATTGTTTGGAAAGGTATGTGTATTATTCAATTTTTTTTATGCTTGCATTAAAACGTGAAAAATAATATGGTCAATTTACCCCCAGATGGTTCAATTTACCCACTGACTGGGATTAACTTACCCCTTGCCTACACATGAACTCACTCACATGAACACTTTTTTTTTCTGAGGTCATATTTTCAAGGCTCTTTGTCATAGGTGCATTCTTATATTTTCAGTTGATAAGCAACATCTCAAATCAACAGTAGATGTCTTCATTGTACTTTTGTCTCAATTTCCCTTGCCTGGAGAGCCACATTAGTAAAAAATGGCTCATCTTACCCCACCCTCCCCTAGACTTGAATATCAGCAGCACTTGCTCTATAATAAGCTTTTACGCCATCCAACCGTTTCCATTAAAAGTTTAATTGCGTACTACTAATGAACAACATCTGCGTTGAGTGGCGGGTGCTGGTTTTCTCACAGCGAGGCGAAGTTATTTAAGACACGAGTCCAGACGGTGGGAAACTCCTACCTTTGTTTTGTCACTTGGATTGACCCCCAGTTCCAGAAGCCTATCAACGACAGACAAACGATTCTCTCGAACCGCGACCATCATCAGGCTCAAGCCAGACTCCTGTGGGAGAACGAGGAAATATATCATCAGGAAGCACAGGCAATATTTCACTGATGCAGAAGTGAGCGTATATATGCAGAGCTGAAGTGCATGTGTGCTTTACACAGGAGAGACATCAATAAACAGATGCAGAAAATATGCTGAAGTTCATTAAAATGCAAGGATTTCTTAATAAAGCATTCTGAAAGCTGCATAAGCACAGAACTGTTACTGTACTGAAGTTATGAAGATTAAAAATGTGATTGAATAAAAATTATATATAATCATTACAGCACTGCAATTACGTAAGATATATTGGTATTTATTATAAAACAGCAAACACCAGAATATATACAAAATGTAAAGAAAATGCACACTGTAACACAACCATATAAAATCTAATAGACTAAAATCTAATCTAAAACTTATCTCTAAAAGTTGCACCATGAAGCATGATTAGTTAAATGCATTTAACATTATACAGTACCGGTCAAAAGTTAGGAAACATTGCTATTTTTTAAAGTTTTTGAAGTCTCTTCTGCTCATCAAGACTGCATTTATTTAATCAAAAATACAGAAAAAACAGTAATATTGGGAAAATATTATTACCATTTAAAACAGCTCCTCAGTGTGAGTATACAGTAAAGTGTAATTTATTCCTGTGATCAAAGCTGTATTTTCAGCATCATTACTCCAGTCTTCAGTGTCACATGATCCTTCAGAAATCACTCTAATATGATGATTTATTATAAATGTTGGAAACAGTTGTGTTGGTTAATATTTTTTGTCTTGAATATTTAAAATCTTGAACCTGTGATGCAATATCTTTACTATCACTTATAAAAAATCAATTTAACATATCCTTTCTGAATAAATGTATGAATTTCTTTAATTCACTGACAAACTTATGAACTGTTGTGTATATTGTTACAAAAGATTTATATTTTAATTAAATGCTGTTCTTTTTTTACTTTATTTTTACTTTTTATTCATCACTGAATCCTGAAGAAAGTATCACAGTTAATACAGCCTTGGTAAGCATAAGAGACTTCTTTCAAAAACATTAAAAAAATAATAGGCTAATGTTTTAATCTCTTTTTAAAGCATGCAATAAATAAAGTGTAATAAAAAAGGCATCTGCTGTGCATCTCACCTCGTCGAACAGGAAGATGTCCGGATCTCCCTTCTCTAAAGTCTTGAGTTTCTGTTCTAGTGCCATCCATTCTCCCCTGAGGGCCAGAGGCATCAGGCGCTGAAGGGCTCCTGGCACACCAGAGGTTTCTGCCATCATATAAGAGCACTCAATCAACTCAGAGGAATGAAACAGTACGGGTCTGTAAACACCATAAGAAAAGCATGTCCGTTTAAAAGATAAAATGAAGACAGATGTGTTGTAGTGCGCGTGCAGGTGCGGATCTAGGTCCTCCCTCTTGTAGGAGGTATAAAACATATTACATTCCTCCTCCTCTGACTGTCTGTGGTGGGTTAAAGTTTGCAAACTCCGCCTTCAGTTCCTCCTGTTACCCTGGATTCAACAAAAAAGAACATTGAAACAAGCCCACAGTAAAAGAGCCCGAATAATAAGAGCTCAAGCCGCTGGACTTCAGTGTATCCTTCCGAGTCCTCATGGAACCGTCTACTGTTGTTTACCTCAGAACCAGCATCCACTTTGATAATGAGGACATGATTAGATCATCTCTCTTTTAGGGTCAAATCAGGTCCATCTGCGTGAATTGCGTGGAAAAGTGTTTTTATTTGACCATATCAGGTTTGTTTGTTGTAGAATGGCAAATTTGTCCACACACACACACACACACACGCACACGCACACACACACACACACACAAAGGTTAGCGATACATTTTAATTTTTCACCAAGTGACGTTTTATTTACTTTATTTAGCTAATTAAATTAGTTAACTAAGCCAAATAAATTGACTCTCATCAAGGTTATTCTTTTATTGTCAGAAATACATTTTAAAAATTTGTTTTTTAAAGCACATTTTTGTTTATAGGTATCTAATATCCGTTTTATAATACAAACCAATATATTTCCATACTATTTTTCCACGCGATTTGTTTTCAACGGAACAGACTCCGCGAACAGCACCACGTGACAATTGCCAAACAGAAATTAGGCTATTAATTAAAATCCAATCAAACGTGACTTTACAACTACATTTCAACTTTTTCTCTAAGTCATTTTTAACATTTTTGTCTCTGTAAAATTGTCGCAAAATGCACAAAATAAGTGCAACAAATTAACAAAAGACTGCATTTTATACAGTCATTTAAATATAATTGAACAAATTCACTTTGCGTTTACACGACTTGAACCAGTAGATGTCCTCAACGTGCTGAGTTTAGATTAACCTCGCACTACTTGCATCTCCTCAGGGTGTTATTAATAACACTGCTCATTTTATAATTTCATAATATAGGTAATCTATTACATATATTATTTTTTAGCATTACCACTATCATATTAATAGTCCAATTGAAGTCAGATAATTTGGAAAAAAAATGTGTAAATCGTGCCTTTGATTCGTTAGGTGTATTAAACGTGGACTTTTAGCACCAAGTCTGGATACTTTTATTATAGAAATCACCGAGAACCGGAAGTCCGTCACTGCCTGTTTACATTAGCCACTGCTGAATACACGTGAATGAAAGTACGTATTTGAATTTAATTACATGTAGTTATTAAATCTCCGACGTGACATTTAGTTAAGTTTAGTTAAGTCGATAGATGTGAATTCGTGCATAACGATATTCAATCCATTGAGATGCATAAATGGAGCAATATACTCCAATAGATAATCTTCCAAGGTTGTACTTTTCTTGACAGAAATATATATATATATATATATATATATATATATATATATATATATATATATATATATATATATATATATATATATATACGTATATATATATATATATATATATATATATATATATATAGTTGTTGTTGTTGTTGAGATTTCAGACAGTGACAACAGTAGCAATATAACATACCATATTCACCACTTCATCTTAACCTATTTTAAAATATATTTATTATATATATTAGCGTATTCTCTAAATGTTTTATAGTGTTTTTAAACTATACATCTATAATGCAAGCCATTAATCTTCTCATGCTTTATGTTGCAACACAATTTCGACATATTAGAGATAAATACATTTTAGATTAGATTTTAGTCGAATATAGTTTAAGTAGTAAGATTTTAAGTAGTAGCAGTGAACTTTTGCTTCACACACACACACACACACACACACACACACACACACACACACACACAAAATATATATTATTATTTTTGTGTACACATAAATATACACATATTTATGGATATGTGTATGTTAAGTTTTCAGCTTTCAGTCTACTTCTTGTTATGCTGAAAAAAATGATATTAAATTAAAGAAAAAAATACAAAATAGAAACATTTTCATGGTGTTTTATCCTGATGTGTTACTATGATATGAGACATGAAATCAGGCGGCAGTAATGTAATAATGAACTTCTCTTTTTGTCTTCTACAGATGTGATGTAGCCTCGATCTTCCCAGAACAGGTTTGGTCACGATGTCCCTGAGATGCTGTCAGAAGACGTTACTGAGACTTTCTCTGTCCAGTGTGAAGAGCTGTGTGTGTTTGAGCTCTGCCAAAAGACACTCGAGTCGAGCGGCTCCGAGTCGCAGGAGGGTGGTGATCACCGGCATCGGTCTGGTCTCTCCCCTCGGAACAGGAAGTGCTCTGCCATGGCAGCGTCTGATTGGTGGAGAAAGTGGTTTGGTTGCTCTGGACTCAGAGGAGTATAAAACAGTGCCGTGTAAGGTGGCGGCTCGCGTGCCGAGAGGAGATAAACCTGGAGATTTCAACGAAGAGACGTTTGTATCCAAAGGAGAGATAAACAGCATGTCTCCAGCCACGGTTATGGCCCTCGGTGCCGCCCAACTGGCTCTGGAGGATTGTGGGTGGTTTCCCAGAAGCCCTGAGGAGCAGCTGAACACCGGAGTGGCGGTCGGTATGGGAATGGTGTCTCTTGAGGAAATCGCTCGAACGGCCTTGGCGTTTCAGACGCGCGGCTATAGCAAGGTCAGCCCGTTTGTCACACAGAACTTTGTGGAAATGTAGTTTAGTTGATTGATTCATTAAGGATGGCAATCAATGCATGATCACATTTAATGCATAATGCTGAGTAAATAAACCTTGATATTTTGCTTGAAAGCATATTGTCAGCATTAAAATATGTTACATTCAATTTTATGGTAATATTAGTGCTGTCAAGTCTTTTAATTGCATCTAAAATAAAGTTGGTAAATATATGTGTGTGTGAGTGTCTGTGTGTATGTGTATATATTATAGACACCACTATTTAATATATATTTAATTGAAACAATACAGCCAATCTAATCTCCATATAAACCTTTTTTATTTCAAGGTCAGCCCGTTTTTCGTCCCCCGCATCCTGGTCAACATGGCCGCCGGGCACATAAGCATCAAACACAAACTAAAGGGTCCAAATCACGCCGTTTCCACCGCATGCACCACAGGGGCTCACGCTATCGGGGATGCGGCCCGTTTCATCGCTCACGGTGATGCTACGGTGATGCTAGCGGGCGGGACGGAGGCCTGCGTTAGCCCGCTAGCCATAGCCGGCTTCGCTCGGGCTCGAGCCCTCAGCACCAACTGGAACCAGGAGCCCAGACTCGCCTCACGCCCGTTTCATCCGGACAGAGAGGGGTTTGTGATGGGAGAAGGGGCGGCCGTGCTCGTTTTAGAGGAGTACGCACACGCAGAGCAGAGAGGAGCGCGGGTCTACGCTGAGGTCTTGGGTTACGGGCTCTCTGGAGACGCCAGTCACATCACCGCACCAACCGCAGATGGAGACGGAGCCTTTCGGTAATACCGTCACCTTTCAGCATGCAAATAAACACTTTTTTTGTAATTATAATTTTTTCATAACATAACATAACAGCATAGCATAACATAAAAAAGCATAACAACAGTATAGCATAACATATAACAGCATAGCATAACAGCATAGCATAACGTACCGTAACAGCATAGCATTGCATAGCATAACAGCATAGCATAACATAACAGCATAGCATAGCATGGCATATTATAACAGTATAGCATAACATAACAGTATAGCATAACATAACAGTATAGCATAACATAACAGCATAGCATATCATAACAGCATAGCATATCATAACAGCATGGCATGGAGGAGTAAACAGATGAGATGATGGAGACTCTGCACTAAATGCTTAGATATCATCCAGTGCTGATCCTAACACATGCAGTACAGCTCATTCGGTCTAACGCAAACGTCCTGCTATATTTCAGGTGCATGTCGGCTGCTCTGCGCGACGCTGGTGTGAGCGCTTCAGACGTGACGTACATCAACGCCCACGCCACCTCCACACCGCTGGGAGACGCCGCGGAGAACGCAGCCATTAAGAGGCTGTTTCAGACGCACGCGCACTCGCTAGCGGTGTCGTCCACTAAAGGAGCCACAGGGCATCTGTTGGGGGCCGCAGGGGCGCTGGAGGCGGCGTTCACTGCCCTCGCGTGTCGCTACGCTGCCCTGCCGCCCACCCTCAACCTGGACCGCACCGAGCCGGAGTTCGACATGAACTATGTGCCCTGCGCAGCGCAGGCCTGGAGCGCTAGCGGACGCAGAGTCGCGCTCAGCAACTCATTCGGCTTCGGCGGAACAAACGCTTCTCTGTGTCTCGCGAGCGTGTGATTCATTACAGTTCTGCGCATTTCACTTCATCAGATCCAGACCTGTATGTGAATCAGTAAGAGCTCCAGAACATTGATCCATCTGACTGCATTGGAATACTAGCATACTATTTTAATACTATGCTGTATACGTACAAACAATAGAGTTGATTTGTTGTCACATGACCTCATCGAGTTGCTTGTTTAATTAAATGTATTTAATTGAATTAAATAAGTGTGCTTAAGAACACAAGAACTGCTTATTTTTACTTTTTTACAGTTCATTTTATTTTAATTTTAGTATTGTCAAATCGATTAATCGCACCTAAAATAAAAGTTTGTAAGTGTGTGTGTGAATCAGCCTCCAACAGTGATTCATCGGACTGCAATGGAATACTAGCATACTGCATACATACAAACAATAGAGTTGCTTGTTTAAATGTATTTTAATTGAATTAAATAAGTGTGCTTAAGAACTTTGTGTTTATTTAATTTAGTTTAGTTGATTAATTAAGGATGGTAATCAGTGCATGGCCACATTTAATGCATAATGCTGAGTAAATAAACCTTGAAATGTTTATTCTTTCAAGATTATTCTATGCTTGAAAGCATGTTGTCAGCATTAAAATGTTTTACATTTAATTTTATGGAATTATTAGTGCTGTCAAGTCGATTAATTGCATCTAAAATAAAAGTTTGTAAATGTGTGTGTGTCTGTGTGAATGTCTGTTTGAGAGTGAGTTAGTGTGAGTGTGTTTGAGAGTGAGAGAGTGTGTGTGTGTGTGAGTGTCTGTGAGTGTCTGTGACTGTTTGAGAGTGAGTGTGTCTGAGTGAGTTTGTGTGTGTGTGTTTGAGTGTGTGAGTGTTTTCGTGTTTGAGATTATGTGTGTGTGTGTGTGAAGGAGATAGTGTGTGTGTTTGAGAGTGTGAGTTTGTGTGTGTGTGTGTCTGAGTGAGTGAGTGAGTTTGTGTGTGTGTGTGTGTGTTTGAGTGTGTGAGTGTTTTCGTGTTTGAGATTATGTGTGTGTGAGAGGGAGATAGTGTGTGTATGAGTGTGTGTCTGTCATGCTGAGTAAATAAAAAAATAAACCTTAAACCGAGATTGTGTGTGTGAGTCTCCGTGTTTGAGAGTGAGATTGCGTGTGTTTGAGAGTGAGTGTGTCTGAGTGTGTGTGTGTGTGAGTGTCTGTGTTTGAGAGTGAGTGTGTCTGAGTGAGTGAGTTTGTGTGTGTGTGTGTGTGTGTGTGTGTTTGAGTGTGTGTGTTTTCGTGATTGAGATTATGTGTGTGTGTGAGAGGGAGATAGTGTGTGTATGAGAGTGTGTGTCTGTCATGCTGAGTAAATAAAAAAATAAACCTTAAACCGAGTTTGTGTGTGTGAGTGTCTCCGTGTTTGAGAGTGAGATTGTGTGTGTGTGAGTGTGTCTGAGTGTGTGAGTGAGCTTGTGTGTGTTTGTTTGAGTGTGTGAGTGTTTTCGTGTTTGAGATTGAGATTATGTGTGTGTGTGAGAGGGAGATAGTGTGTGTATGAGAGTGTGTGTCTGTCATGCTGAGTTAATAAAAAAATAAACTTAAACCGAGTTTGTGTGTGCGAGTGTCTCCGTGTTTGAGAGTGAGATTGTGTGTGTGTGTGTGTGTGTGTGAGTGAGTTTGTGTGTGTTTGTTTGTGTGTGCGAGTGTCTCCGTGTTTGAGAGTGAGATTGTGTGTGTGTGTGTCTGTGTGTGTTTGAGAGAGGATGCGTTGGTGCATGTCTGTCTGTGTGTGTGTATATGAATGTACGTTTGTGTGTGTATGTGTGTGTATATATTATAGACAGCACTATTTAATATATATTTAATAGACCATTCAAAACAATACCGACGATCTATACTCAATATAAACCTATTTTGAACATGTTCTATATAAAAACATATATTTCATATATTAATTGCTTTATTATAAAGCTTCATCACACCTGCAGTCGTGCACTAGTGGGACTGGGATACCCCGTTACTATAGCAACAGTCGTGTCAACATTAAAGGGTCCGACGTGACAACCAGATCACGTCGCATAGCAACTCCCAAATAAACTACGAAAAACCTCGTCGGTGTCGCTGCTGGAGATTAATCGGATCGGACACGACTATTAACGAGTTATAAAATACCTTAGTTCTCATAACTGATGTATAAGTTTATTTAGTGTTGTCAGGCGGAACCCGAGATCTGGAGCGCAGCGATCCAGCCGGACGCGTTCAAAGCAGAATAAACAGTGTATGGTGTGATTTTACTTAAATTAAAGCCGCAGGATTATGTTCAAAAACACCTTCCAGAGCGGATTCCTGTCCATCCTCTACAGTATCGGCAGCAAACCTCTGCAGATCTGGGACAAGAAGGTGAGCACACGCCGGAAATGATGGTGTTAGATGGGCAGAGCGAGCTCAGATGTGGCTAATGGACAGCTAACGTTAACTTACATACATGACATTTAGGCTGGAATTAAAGTTGTTATCATTTACATGTAATCTAAAGTAGGTAAGAACATTTGGACCTGGATAACATTATACATATTCTCGCAAATAGTGCTGTAGTATTACCATGGTAACAGTATGAGGTTTGAACATGGCCATAATGATGCTGTTGTGGCATTTTTTTGAAGTAACGTTAACGTTACCAATGAGTAACTTGTAAATACCGTAGTATATGAATATGATAATCACTTAGCGCTCTGGCATTTTCATCTGCTTTTTGTGTTTATATATACACACACATATACATACATACACGCACACACACGGACTCTATCTCTCTCTCTCTCACACACACACACACACACACACACACACACACACACACACACACACACACACACACACACACACACACACACACACACACACACACACATACTAAAAACCTTAGTCTAACTAAATGAAATGATAAATGTTCAATGTTATATATGTGTAGAGATTATATATTCAGTTTGAATAAACTAAGTCAAAGAATAGAGAGTTTTATGTAGATGTGAATTATGCATTAATAATTATGATGGCCCAGTGGGTCTGTGAAAGCGCTATATAAAAGCAGTCCATTTACCATTAACTCAATAAATGAACATGTCCCTGCAGGTCAGAAACGGACACATCAAACGCATCACAGACAATGACATCCAGTCTCTGGTGCTGGAGGTGGAGGGAACGAATGTCAGGTGTGTGTGTGTGTGTGTCCATCCGTCTGTCTGATCACATGATTCTCCTGACCAGTGTGTGTCTCTCCACAGCACCACCTACATCACATGTCCCGCAGACCCCAAGAAAACCCTCGGCATCAAACTGCCCTTCCTCGTCATGATCATCAAGAACCTCAAGAAGTATTTCACATTTGAAGTTCAGGTAGTGATAATATTTCACTTCATGCCATAAAAAAATGAACCAGAGCACATGATCTATATGACATGAGTGTCATGTCAGGTGCTGGATGATAAGAACGTGCGGCGGAGGTTCAGGGCGAGTAACTATCAGAGCACGACCCGCGTGAAGCCCTTCATCTGCACGATGCCCATGAGGCTCGACGACGGCTGGAACCAGATCCAGTTCAACCTGTCAGACTTCACACGCCGAGCGTACGGCACCAACTACATCGAGACTCTGAGAGTGCAGGTGAGCCCATCAAAACACAGTCACCACTGCATCAACAGGAACAAAACACCAAATTGTATCTGTTTTAGGACTAATACGATTTGACTATTAAGACTAGTTTGCTCAATTGCTAGACTTGACAGTTGATTTTTTAGTACATATAATAAAATAGTTGGCATACATTTAGCAGTTTAACATATTACCATGATATATAAATTCTTTACAATTTCAATAATACATAATTTCTTATTTACTAGATATTTACATAATATCTATATTTACTTATCTTATATATATAATGCTAAATTCTTTACAATCTCAATAATACACACTGTATATAAATATATATATACAATATAAATGGACAGTTGAGCTTATTTCTTTTTAAAAGATATATATATATATTAAAAAATATATTTATACATTTTTATTTTGTCAAATCAAAATTGATTTAATAAAGAAAAATAACATTATATTTACACACACACACATATACATACAGGTCCTTCTCAAAAAATTAGCATATTGTGATAAAGTTCATTATTTTCCATAATGTAATGATAAAAATCAAACTTTCATATATTTTAGATTCATTGCACACCAACTGAAATATTTCAGGTTTTTTATTGTTTTAATACTGATGATTTTGGCATACAGCTCATGAAAACCCAAAATTCCTGTCTCAAAAAATTTCCATATTTCGACCAATAAAAGAAGTGTTTTTAATACAAAAAAAAAAAGTCAACCTTCAAATAATTATGTTCAGTTATGCACTCAATACTTGGTCGGGAATCCTTTTGCAGAAATGACTGCTTCAGTGCGGCGTGGCATGGAGGCGATCAGCCTGTGGCACTGCTGAGGTGTTCTGGAGGCCCAGGATGCTTCGATAGCGGCCTTAAGCTCATCCAGAGTGTTGGGTCTTGCGTCTCTCAACTTTCTCTTCACAATATCCCACAGATTCTCTATGGGGTTCAGGTCAGGAGAGTTGAGCACAGTAATACCATGGTCAGTAAACCATTTACCAGTGGTTGTGGCACTGTGAGCAGGTGCCAGGTCGTGCTGAAAAATGAAATCTTCATCTCCATAAAGCTTTTCAGCAGGTGGAAGCATGAAGTGCTCCAAAATCTCCTGATAGCTAGCTGCATTGACCCTGCCCTTGATAAAACACAGTGGACCAACACCAGCAGCTGACATGGCACCCCAGACCATCACTGACTGTGGGTACTTGACACTGGACTTCAGGCATTTTGGCATTTCCTTCTCCCCAGTCTTCCTCCAGACTCTGGCACCTTGATTTCCCAATGACATGCAACCACTGAGCAACAGTCCAGTGCTGCTTCTCTGTAGCCCAGGTCAGGCGCTTCTGCCGCTGTTTCTGGTTCAAAAGTGGCTTGACCTGGGGAATGCGGCACCTGTAGCCCATTTCCTGCACACGCCTGTGCACGGTGGCTCTGGATGTTTCTACTCCAGACTCAGTCCACTGCTTCCGCAGGTCCCCCAAGGTCTGGAATCGGTCCTTCTCCACAATCTTCCTCAGGGTCCGGTCACCTCTTCTCGTTGTGCAGCGTTTTTTGCCACACTTTTTCCTTCCCACAGGCTTCCCACTGAGGTGCCTTGATACAGCACTCTGGGAACAGCCTATTTGTTCAGAAATGTCTTTCTGTGTCTTACCCTCTTGCTTGAGGGTGTCAATGATGGCCTTCTGGACAGCAGTCAGGTCGGCAGTCTTACCCATGATTGCATTTTTGAGTAATGAAACAGGCTGGGAGTTTTTAAAAGCCTCAGGAATCTTTTGCAGGTGTTTAGAGTTAATTAGTTGATTCAGATGATTAGGTTAATAGCTCGTTTAGAGAACCTTTTCATGATATGCTAATTTTTTGAGACAGGAATTTTGGGTTTTCATGAGCTGTATGCCAAAATCATCAGTATTAAAACAATAAAAGACCTGAAATATTTCAGTTGGTCTGCAATGAATCTAAAACATATGAAAGTTTAATTTTTATCATTACATTATGGAAAATAATGAACTTTATCACACTATGCTAATTTTTTGAGAAGGACCTGTAAATGCATGCATATATGCTTGTGTGTAAGAATATTATGTAAAATGTTTATTTTTATTTTCCTCTGTAATTTTGGAGTGAAATAGGACTTGGGAATGTTCTTGTTTCTAAAATTCACTCATTAATAAAAAATTTAAAAATAATGAATTAACTGTTCAGTGCCTTTAAAATCTGTCAATACAAAGAGTTTTTATTTTCAGCAAACCTTGATTAGATCTTCTAATATCAGTCTCAAGCCAATATCAATATATATGTTGGATGATTCTGATAAAAGGTTATTAACAAAGAAGAGTCATCAGTGAGTTAGCAATGAACGTTTTCCAGTATTAAGGATATTTAAGCAGACAAACATACTGCATATGACATTGTGTGTTCTGTGGTCAGTGGTAATTGTATTGTAAATGCCTCTTTCAGATTCACGCAAACTGTCGCATCAGGAGGGTTTACTTCTCTGACCGGCTGTACTCCGAGGACGAGCTCCCCGCTGAATTTAAACTCTATTTACCAGTACAAAACAAAGCAAAGGTGAGCTGCTCAAGTGCATACTTAACGTTTCTATATAGATGTGTATTAATCGTGTGCATCTTCTCCACAGCAGTGAAGGAGCAGACTTGGTTTCTTCGTTTTATCTGCACATGTTCGTACTGGACACATTTCTAGTGGCCCAATCTTTTCGTTGTTCTTCAAGTGTTGTTTTGGATCTGTGTGATTGGTTTCCATCTGCTAAATAAATATTTTATATGCACAAAGTGAAGTCTGTTTGATTATTTTCTCCATATTTCATAGAGAGCTTGAGGTGCTGGTGTTTTAAAATATTTATTCAACTGGAACATGAGCTGCCACAAGCGCACAAGAAAAACATTACGTGTCTTCAGTTACAAACTTTGGGTTTCACAGGAAAAATCTGTGAATCTCATGTTTTATTGCGGCAGTTTCAATGAAATAAAGTGAATTCACATATCAGTGTTATTATCATAACCACGGTGAATTATGAGTCAACATAAAAGTGTTATCTAGATCAATAAATTATTGTCTATGAGATAAAAAGATGATGTTATTGATAGAAAGTGTCTATAAAAACAGATTTTACACCAGAAAAAAAAAAATCTGCAATGATCAATACTGGGACCAAGCACCACAGCAGCGGACAAAAGATATAAAGAATATATAAATCATTATTTACAACAATTGACCAACCTAAGTTATGGTACTAAGTTTTAGGAAAAGAATTGGCAAAAAACATCCTCACTTCTTACTAGGTGTTCATTGACACGGCACTTACAATTGGTTTGGAATTAAAAAATCCAAGACTATTTGATTCTAATTTGTTTGAAATAGTGATACAATTCAGAATAACAGACATAAAACGTACTGTACGTGACATTGGAAAGATGGGTATTGTTTTAAGGAATCTAAAGAGAGCAGATTTGTGACTTTGGATAATGAAAATCATGCCGGACGGAAACTGATGTCTTGGTGCTTGGCCCCT
Organism: Meda fulgida; assembly: GCA_030578275.1. NCBI lineage: Eukaryota > Metazoa > Chordata > Actinopteri > Cypriniformes > Leuciscidae > Meda > Meda fulgida. The sequence continues at coordinate 31,355,201 of CM060634.1, forward strand.
AATAAACAGAGCAGATAAACCATAAATCCCATTGAAATAATATTCCAAGCAATTAAAATGTCCCAAAAATATTTTGGCTTTAACAATTTCACAAATTTCTTATACAATGTTGATGTATAATGTATCAGTATGGAAACTAAAATTGACAGCAAGTATTGAAATCAACATAAGAGCATCTACAATCTTTAACCTTTAAAAGGTTCACAAACGTCATGCATTTTTGAATAAAGTGCAAAGGCTCACAGATTCAATCAATCACACACTAAAGCAACAGCACAAACAGTAAAAAACATTACACTTGTATTGTAGACACATGAGTGTCCATCTGAAATGCATTGGGAAAAATAAAAACGCCACATTTTTGGCACTTTAGATTTTGTGTCTCTGAATTGATCAGTAGGAAAACGTCAAGTATGAAACATTAGTGAGAAGGCATTGCGATGGCGTGATGCTTTGGCTCGGCAGTGTTTGATTTGATTGCATTGCACGTGATAAAACATGTCTGTTCACCTTCCACGTGCCTTCTGACTAATAATCACATTTGATTTGGGTTGAACTGTTCAAAATTTCCCTTCGAAAAATATATGCATTGTTTTTACATTCAACATCTCGGTTTTTGAAAGAAATTGCTGCGTCATACCGCGATGCCCTCTGACGCACTCCCATAATGCAGCACGTAATAGTCGTGGACGTACATCAGAACGGCGATCGGCTGGCCGATGATCAGCGACATCCAGACGGCTGCGTTCCCATAGTTTCCTCTCAAGAATCGGCCAACGAAATAGGCGAGTGGGATCTGAAACAGGAAGTAGAGTGCGAAATGAGGAATGGCTCCATTTTATTTGATGTTCATAATAAAACTTGATTTTCTATAGTGCCCATTGAGCTTCGGTTATAGTTTGGGATATATATATATATATATATATATATATATGGTGTTAAAAGTTGAGATAAATACTTTGGAGCCAGTCCGTGAAGTGCTTTGTATGCCAGCATAAGAACTTTAAAATCAAGTCTAAATTTAACCGGTAGTAAGAAAAGAACAAAACAAAGAAAATTATTAACCATCCATGATTTTATCTCAGAAATAAATTTAGTGAGCAATGAGACGGTCTCACTTTGACTGTGCTTACAATGAATGTAGATCTGTTTCATCAGCACAAAAATGATACTTAATAACTAGAGTTCGGGAATAAGTATAAAGTAAAAGGGTCCTAAGACTGAGCCCTGAGGGATGCCAGTAGATACTGGTCCAATATCAGACCTGTTTTCCCATAAAGCAACAAACTGTCTGCGTTTGGTCAAATAAGATCTAAATAGACCTAAAACAGTGCCAAAAGTACCAAACACCGTTTCAAGGCGATTGAGTTAAAGATGAGTTTAACAAGCATTATGTGGTATTTAAGACTGACCTGTGACATCATACCCATGAACGCCCAGAGCCGAAACATCTTTAGAGGAATGCTCACTAAATACTGACAAAATGAAACAAAATATTGTCAGGACTATTAATACACAGGAAAAAAACAAGACCGTAAACTGTAATGAAGCTATACAAGTGTGCAGTGAAACCTCATGGAAAAATGCAGACAGGAAGAACACGGCGATCTGAGCCGGTAGCTTGTTTACGCCTTTCACCAACATGGGCTTATAAAAGTGTCTGAAGGGAAACAGAGAATGAGAAATCAATGAACAGATACAGAGACCACAAACTTTCCTCAGAACTGATTTTTGTCGTGATAAACACAAAGGGGCAGCAAGAAAACCGCCTCTGGTGCACAAATAACAGACAAATCCAATCATATTAATTGATGATCCCGTCTCACCGTAGGCACCACTTGTGAACAGGAATGTTCCAATTCGACCAAAAGTAGGGAATTGTTTCAGAGTTCCTGTGAATATAAATCTGTGTTCACAAAATGTGAGAACTTTCTAAGAAATGGCATCTGCAAACTATTTTACTTCTGTAATGTGATGCATTCAATGATAATACCAGTAACACCAAAAGTAATCCAAGCCCATTCATAATGAAGATAACTATTACGATAACTATATTAGCATATTGACAATATTGTTGTTTATTCTAATCGCAGTTTTGTCAACTGCCGCTTTAAATGCTCGAGCTCTTTAAAGCAGGATGGATTCTGATTGGCTGTTAGTGTTTTTATCCTTCATCAGATATAAAAAAAATAATTCTGAAAGTGATTCCAACAATATCCTTGTTATCTTTACAGTTATTTGCAATTCCATAGAAGGGTTATTTAACAGTATAGGTATCGTTATCAAATTTGGTGTGAACAGGCTTTAACTTAAATTAATTTTTGATGTAAATTTGATGTAAATGTAAAATATACTGAAGTATGATAAGAGTAAACCAGCTCTGGATGGAGGAAGCCACTCACCACCAGTCTCGGTAAAACTCGCGATCTCCGAACTGCATGAGCTCAGCTATGAAGTTCATAGAGGAGTGGAAATACCAATAGAAAAAGATGAGCCAGATAAAATGATTGGGCACCTGTAGAGAGACAGGGAGAAGGGGCGGGGCTTGTGCCATTAGACACTCTGAGGAGGAGGGGCCACAAACATGACATCAACAATAGCAACAGCAGCCGTTGCCGTGCAAAATTCAAGCTGCTTGGAATTCTTGATTCTGATTGTTCAATCGTGGCGTTCTGCAGTCAAATATTTTTGTATAATAATGCCAAACTGTATGTATATAGCACCTGCAAAAGCACTAGCAACAGAAGTCATAGCAACAGCATCCATGACATCAACAGCATCTGTCTGTGTTTGCGTCTGTTTCTCGCCACACTTACAGCAAGTTTCAGCAGACGTTCAACTATTCTAGTGAAATCCATGTCCTGTTTAAAGAGAAAGATACTCATATCATCAATATGTAGATAAAAATGACAAATAGATAGAGACTACATGCTAAAGGGTGATAACTGTTATTAATATGCATTTTATGTATCTGCTACAGTATACTGATATAAATATCTCATTGATTTACATTACAAGCTACTATATCATATTTCATCTTACTTTTTGGCCATATAAATATCAGCATCAAATCTTTGCTCAGTTTGGGCCTCGGAATAAAGTGTTTGTGAGTATGAGCTCATATATTCTTGCTTTATGCAAGTATCTCTTAAAATCTTTTTTTCTGATTTTTTCTTTTATATTTTGTCTGTTACATTTCAAAAAATGACAAGTTTCTGACAATTGTTTCATATGTCAGGCTTTACAGGGTTAAAACGTTAAATTCAGATTCTACCTGAAAGGGTTTCATCGAGTTCTGAATCGTCGGAACCATCCACTATCAGAAGACAAAAGAGTCATTCAAAACATCACGTCATTTATACAAATCACCTTGATTTTCTAGGGAATTCTTTGCATACCTGCTGTATTAATCCAACCATTAGCTGCATTAAAAACAGCTGCAAGAAAGAAAGAAACATGCGTTAAATTCAAGAGCTTCTCCGGTTTGCTTCTGCTCTCATAACTTGATCTCACCATCTCAAGAAGACGGCGCAGCAAGAAGCGTTTCCGTATCCGTGGAGACCGCGGGAAATTCAGCTCGTAACACAGAGTCGGGACGAAAACGAAATAATAAATGTCTGTAAATAAATAATGTCCATTTTCATTACAAATGAACTGAAATTTATGGAAGTTTGTTTCTGCCATGGAATAAAAAATGAAACTGATTTCAGAATTGTGACTTTTTTTCTTGCAATTTCAAGTTAATGTGGAGCGCGACTAATGACATGAACTTAATTATATATATCATATATATAATTATAAAATATATATAAATGGCAACAAATTAGTTCTCTTGTTTTAGTAATCGTGATCATGTTTTTTACTAACTCGTTCCCTTGTTTTATTAAATTGTGGCCAAGTTTTACAAATTCGATCCCTTGTTTTAAGTTAATCGTGTGTATGATATTATGATTCCTTCCCTGGTTTTACTAAATCACGGCCACGTTTTACTAATTCCTTCCGTCGTTTTAAGAAAATTGTGTGTATGCTGTATTAATTTGTCTCGTTTTAATAACTTATGACAATGTTGTACAGTACTTTTGATTTAACTAAAACAAGGGAATTAATTTAGCGACAATTTAGTAAAACGAGCTGACATATTAGTAAGTTGTGGGAACGAATTGTTAATTCGTGATTCGTGGCCACATATTTTTTTCTGCATCCATATGTGGGGTTTATATATCACAATTCAGACCTTTTTCTCCGAATTGTGAGATAAGTATAAACTCTCAATTGCCTTTGTTATTTTGTTATTCTGCGGCAGGACACAATCTTCTTACTCCATAACTAAAAGTTATTAAACTCTCCATCAGGTTCAGTTTATGTAATGACTGAAGAAACTGACCTCTGTGCGTGAGGTTACCCGGATAGGTCACGTGTGTGTATCCGGTTGTGCCGTTGGCTTTGTGGACAGACGGGCCTACAGGAGAAAGTTGAACATTAACACACACACACACACACACACACACACGCACGCACGCACACACACACACACACACACACACACACACACACACACACACACACACACACACACACACACACACACACACACACACACACACACACACACACACACACACACACACACACACACACACACACACACACACACACAGTTCATGCTGAAACTGAAAAACATTTATGAATGTTGGCTTGACAACATTTGAAGGTTAGGGTTTAATACAAACCCAAACAATGCATTCATATGAATAGTGATACATTCATTGCTAAAGCCAATGTTAACTCTAATGCATTCTATACTTGCATTGCATTAGGATTCATGCATTGACATTTCTATTGCGTATCTAGAAGCATTTACATTTATGCATAGTGTTTCAGTAAAACCTGCCACTAATTTTTAATTTTGCTAACTAAAACGCAAATCAAAACAATGCATTCATACAGATAGTTATAAATTCCCTGCTAAAGCCAATGTTAACTCTATACTTGCATTGCATTAGGATTCTTTCAGTGACACACTTCCGAACACAGCAGTTGCGTATCTAGAAGCATTTGCATTCATGCATAGAGTGTGTTTCAGAAAGCATGTGCTGATGGGGGTGTGTGATCTGATGAAGGTGTGTGTGTGTGTGTGTGTGTGTGTGTGTGTGTGTGTGTGTGTGTGTGTGTGTGTGTGTGTGTGTGTGTGTGTGTGTGTGTGTGAGTGTGTGTGTGTGTGCTGTGGACTCACAGGAGTGAGAGCGAGACAGGGTTCTGGCTTTGGCGTGTCTGATTTCTCGGCACCACTTGTTGACGTCTCTGTAGGAGTAAAGCTTCAGGAAGAGAACGGTGAAGACGCCCAACGCCAAAACACCACCCACTGCAAAACACACACAGTGAACAACACGAGAACGCCACAAACATGCAAGACACAATGTGTCATGTTTTGAATGACACAAACATGCTTTGACTTTCAATAAACAATCACATTTTTTTCAGCTGAATCTCATGAAGAAATTTGCAAGAGTGGAGATTTTATATTATATAGAATGAACATTTCCTGAAGAAAATGTGAGTGGTGCTTGCGGTGGCAAAACTCGCCACTCGGTTGCTAGGGTGTTGTACATGATTGCATACGCACCAACAAACATGTCTGTGTTCTGGTGCTAAGATATAGCTTATTCATGTGTTTGTATGGTTACTAGGGTACTCTATATAGTTGCTATGGTGTGCTAATTCATTTTATGGGATGATATTTAAAGAGTCAAAAAAGCCAAAATCCATTTTTCTACTATTTTCTGGAGCTGAAATATGGCATGTAAATGTTTTTTTAATGGTTGCTAGGGTGCCCTAAGTGGTTGCTAGGGCATGGCTATGAAGTTATTATGTCACTACTTATTGGCTACTCTATAGGTCGAGTCAAAAGAGCCCACTCCCAAGTCTCTATGACCTTCTGATACAAAGATATGATCTCACAAATTTTGTGCCAATGTTAAGTCTATGGGACATCGTACACCCGATCGCTAGAATGCGCCTGAAGAAAATGTGAGTGGTTCTTGCGGTGGCGAATAGAATATATATTGTTATAAGACTGCAGGTTAAAGGTGTTAGTGTGAACATGTGCACATAGAGGCGTTTGAGATACCTGGGGTCATAGAGGTCACGCGGAGAACGGTGACGGCTGGGAAAAATAAAAGTGCTGCAAGATTGATGGAATGAAGGAATGTCCCGGTTCCCTCTGAGATGGTGCCCTAAAAGTGATATTAGATGACTTTATTAAAATGAATCGGCAAATGACCTTTGACTTTCAATAAACAATCACATTTTTTTCAGATGAATCTCATGAAGAAATGTCCAGGATATATATATATATATATATACTGTATATATAAAATCACACACATATATTATAATTATTGTAAATGTATAAATAAATAAATGTGAAAATGATATGTGAATGTAGTGAAAAAATTCCATACTCATTACTTTAATGCAAAAAAGATTACAATTGTTTATATATTTGTTATTGTTGTGTACACAGTAAAAATGAAGATGTAAATAAAAAAAAGATTAATGGAGAACATTTCACAAGAAAATTATACTTTAGTCATATATATATATGTGTTTTTGTGTGTGTGTTTGTGTGTGTGTACTGTGTATGTGTACGTACGGTGTGCGTGTGTGTGTCTGTACTGTGTATATATATGTTCTGTACGTACTGTGTGTGTGTGTGTGTGTGTGTGTGTGTGTGTGTGTACTGTGTATATATGTTCTGTACGTACTGTGTGTGTGTGTGTGTGTGTGTGTGTACTGTGTATATATGTTCTGTACGCACTGTGTGTGTGTGTGTGTATGTGTGTGTACTGTGTATATATGTTCTGTACGTACTGTGTGTGTGTGTGTGTGTTCGTGTGTGTGTGTGTGTGTGTGTGTTACAACATGTGACCTGGACATGTCAGGTTTGTGTATATATATGTTCTGTACGTACTGTGTGTGTGTGTGTGTGTGTGTGTGTGTGTGTGTGTGTGTACTGTGTATATATGTTCTGTACGTACTGTGTGTGTGTGTGTGTGTGTGTGTGTACTGTGTATATATGTTCTGTACGTACTGTGTGTGTGTGTGTGTGTGTGTGTGTGTGTGTGTGTGTGTGTGTGTACTGTGTATATATGTTCTGTACGCACTGTGTGTGTGTGTGTGTATGTGTGTGTACTGTGTATATATGTTCTGTACGTACTGTGTGTGTGTGTGTGTGTGTGTGTGTGTGTGTGTGTGTGTGTGTGTGTGTTACAACATGTGACCTGGACATGTCAGGTTTGTGTAATTGGTTATAATTGTAAGCCTCTCAGTAATGTCTGTAATCACACAGTTCATTCCCAGCATGCAACTCACCACGGATAGCTTTCTCTCCGTGTACAAAGCTGCCATTATAAACACGTTGGAAACTGAAAAAGAAAACAGATTAGACACGGCATATTGAACTGAGCATGCATGAAAAATTGACGAGAATTTTGATGATAAAACATTATGCATGACAGAAAGCATAAATGTGGTGTGAAATGATGTCTTCAGCATGAGCCGTCTCCGCAACACAACACAAACCACACACACAATCATCATACCAATGATCAGGCACAGAGCCGGCCAGCTGTAGGGGTCCTTCAAGAAGAGAGAGATGATCTGGATGGGATCCACCAGAATGCCATATCTGAAGACAGGAGGGCAAATGTAGCCTCACTATTTAATGTGTTCGATGAAGTCAGTTTTTCATCATATTGTGTCACGTATGCTGCATTATATGTTAAATTCATGTAAGCAATAATCAACTAAAGTAATTCATACAGTGCTGTCATTTAAAAAAAAACGTGATTGTATTGCTATTGGTGTTTGTTGGGAAGAGCATTACTTTTGCCGTTGCTAATGCTGGCGTTTTGAATAAATGTTTCATATAATTATTGTATTTATAATTGTGTGTGTATATATATATATATAGTGGTCGACTGATACATCGCCAAGGCCGATATCTCGCATTCAGCATTTTTTTATTCAACATATTTTTAACAATTTCTTTATTTCTGAAAAATACTATAATAGGTTACATAATTTGCATAAGTTGCACAGTGAAGTATAAATCTGTTTATTTTACAGATTTATTTTTTTATCAAGTTCAGTTAATTTTTTATATTAATTTTCAAATTATTTATTTTTAATTCAGTAAATATTATGTAAAATACATTTAAAATAAAGAAATTAAAAACTTAATTTCAGCAATTGTTATGAATGTTTTTACTATCGTTAAATTAAATAGTGATATATATATATATATATATATATATATATATATATATATATATATATATATATATATATATATATATATATATCGGATTTATATCAGCCATAGGTCAAATACAATATTGTATTGTTTAAAGTTAATAAAATTATAATAAGCTTTAATTTATTGAAAAAACTGTGGTTTTATTGTACTGTAATTTGCTACTGATGTTTGTTAGGGAAAGTGTCAAAATGACTTTAGCTGGTTAGTGATTTGAACAAATCTTTCTATAGTGCTGAAAAATCCCAGAAGCCAAAGCTCATGTTATCAACACCTGGTGGAAGCAACCAATAAACTGGAGAGTTTCCATTTCTCCAGGCGACGGGCCCTGCGATTACGCTACTATATTCTGCTTTGGATGAAAGTGTTTGCTTAATGACAAGAAACAAAAGACATGCATTTAGTCCCCGCCGGGCATAGTCATTATCTGTCTTATTCAGATGTTTTAGCTGGATCATTAGCCAGAAATTAGAGAGTCACTGAGCATGAGAAATCAAATTACCATAGCCGACTTATTATGAATTAAACAACAAATGATGTTAATGACATACTTACTTTATAAGGTTCTCCAGGACCAGCCGTGCATTGGACAAAACCTGGAAACAGAAACAAATAAAGCAATTTCATGCATTTAAACGCGGTTCATTTGTATCAAACCCCTGCAGGCAAAACTAGAGTTACACTTCTTCTTTCAGAAGAACTGGATGAGGTTTAACACTGGAAATAAGATGATTCAGATGCTTTTTGCCACATCCTTGTCTATTTTATGTATTCGTTTTTATATAGAAAATGTAATTTGTTTGCATTGAAACCTTGTTTCTTATCTCACGATTCAAACTTTATAACTCACAATTGCGAGTTTATTTCTCACAATTCTGAGAAAAAAAAAAGTGATTGTGAGAAATAAATTTGGAATTGCAAAAAATAAAAAAGTATGATTTATAAAATCAGAATTGCAAGAAAAAAGTAATAATTGCGAGTTATAAACTCAGAATTGCGAGAAAAAAGTCAGAATTGCGAGTTCTAAAATCAGAATTGCAAGAAAAAAATCAGAATTGCGAATTATAAACTCAGAATTGCGAGAAAAAAGTCAGAATTGCGAGTTATAAACTCAGAATTGCGAGAAAAAAGTCAGAATTGCGAGTTATAAACTCAGAATTGTGAGAAAATTGCGAGAAAAAAAGTCATAATTGCGAGTTATAAACTCAGAATTGTGAGAAAAAGGTCAGAATTCTTTATATCTCAAACAATCTTTTTTTTGAGGCAGAAACAAGCTTCCATAGTGTCCTCATCTGAAATGCATCGCTAAAACAATTCTGATTGGATATTACAACAACAACAAATGATTTTGTGTGTGAATCTACTCTGTTCAAGATGTTTATCATGTGTTTGTTCACAATAAAATGACTCTAAAAAAGAAAGATCACATGATTCTCTCAATGATCATGTTGTATCTACCATAAAACTGTTTTTGAAAACGGTCACTAGCATAGCAAAGTCTGCAGCACACCAATGTAAACCACCAGAAAAACACATCTGACCTATGACCTTTGACCCACAGTCTCCGTTTCTGCACTGTGAGTCTTGTACAGTTCATGGACTTACACAGAGTATTGGAAATTAACTAGTTTTGAATGTTAAATCAGCTTTATTCAATCAACTAAATTCATTGCTTGGTCATTTCATTTATTAAAAGCAAAACAGACCACCCAAAGGCTGTCATTTTTAATCAAGACTAAAGGCCTGAAGACTTTGAACCGCGATGATTTACGACAGAAGACGGTTTGCTGGAAGACTGTCTCATTCCAAAGGCCATTTGATTAGATTAGCGTTGGGAAAGTTGCCAGACTCAACCCTGACCTGTTCAAAGAGGATTACTAATTGATTTTGCACATAGATCCATGCTAATTGCTTAAAGGCTGTGGGACGTCGGTTTATTTCATGCCACACACACACACACACACACACACACACACACACACACACACACACACACACACACACACACACACACACACGCACACGCGCGCACGAGAACTGAACTGAGCTGGAAGATGACATAATTTCAGGCTTTAGATGAAATGAACTAATTTAATAATTGATGCAACTAAATTAACAAACGATTTCTCTCTGGAGAAACTCAATGAGAGTTTGACACTGTTGCGCTCCATCAATTTTCTCCAGCAGAAATCTCTCAAAAGCGGCCGCCTTTATACTTGACTTTCATAAGTATCCATTCGTGGATTCAAAGCATTTTCGGATATTCCATGGGAATGTGGCAAAGAAACACGAGGTGAAATCTCAATCCCACAGACGCCGTCAACGCGAGCGCGTTTCAAAGCGAGGATTAATATTGCTTTCAGAACTGTGATTTGCTTTCCGTGGCTTTGAAGACGCTGCTCCACTTTCCCGCGGTTCAGGGTGAAATAGATGTTTATTTTTAGAGGACGCGTGACATTTCTGAGCGTTCATTAAAGTAATCCCTGGAAGTGTTTGACTTTTCATTACTGAAGAGAAAAGAAACTTTAAGACTTAGACAGAATGGATTTGACTTGAAGGACAGATTGTCATTTGATTGACAGATCATCATAAGTCTGACTGAGACGCGTCCCTGTTGCATTAGCTTTTACATCCTCAGCATATTAAATGTCACAGTCATTGCCACTGGTTATAGGCTGGCAGGCTCTGTTAGAGGGTCAAAGGTCACTCTAGGACAGACAAAGGTTCAGCAAAACAGTTTGTTTTATTATATGCAGCTGTTATTATGGTATGTTATGATATTGTAAGTTCAATGAACAATGAATAAAATTAAGTAATCGTTTTCGGTAATTGAGATAAAGCTGAAATTAAATATTTTATGATTTTTTTTAAGTTTAAGGTTTTAATATAATATGTTATTACAGCTTTGTTTTAATTGTCAAAAATATTTTTAATATTTTTTGTAATTTTAGTAGTTTAACAAACTTTTTTCAAAAGTTGAACTACTAAACTTACTAAAACTAAAACTATTAAAAAAATGTTGTAATTAAAATACATTAGATAAATATTGAAAAAACTTAAACCTAAAAAACTTTTTTTTTAAAAGTGTCAGTGGCAACTACCTAAAAAATAAACAGGTTTAACATGAAGTACTAAAATTACTATAACTGAAATGAATATTATAATAATATACAACAATATACTGAAATAAAACATAAATAGTAGATGAAAAAAAATCACTTAATGTAAAAAATGTTGGACTGGCAAATAACTGAAATAAATAAGTTTAAGTTAAAGTACTGTAATTATTAAAATGATTAAAACAAATTAATAAAGCACACAACAACACCACAAATTAAATTAAAAATTAAAATAAAGAAGCTAATTCAAAATATAAAAAAATACTATAATATTAATATAACACTAACAGAAATTACTAAGCTTGTTTTATTGGTGGTGTTGCTCAGCAAATTGTGAACTCTCTTTGTCAACATGAGACGAACATTAAATCTCAAACAGCCACTAGATAAGGATGCCATGCTGCTTCTCAGAGAGTAAACTAACAGAGAGAGTGAGCGGAGGAATAAACACCCTCTGTTTAATGTGAATCCAGCCGGTCATAACATCTCCAGCTGAACTTCAGTCACTGCTCAAGCCGTTCCAGAATATGATTTCTGTAAAGTAATACGCCTGGCATTGTGTTGCATGTCATATGATTATCTGAGACCGGAGCTGAGGATAAAGGTCAAATTCTTACACAGTTCAATCCTATTGAGTTCACAATGGCCCGGACTGAACCTGACGCATGTGACCGTGATGAAGGGCGAACAGTCTTCACCATTCTGGCAAATGCATGATGAGCTACTAGATGTTTGCTTCTGGATTTTAGTGGCTCTGTCTAGATCATCTGAGGGCAAACCGGTGGAAAGACTCCAGCAGAAGAGCGGACGGAAATAGCTGACGTGATCAGATCGAGCACATCAGCGGCCAACAGTGTGTCATTAGTCACGTTCAGGTAACAGCGAGGGCCTAAACATAGCGCTGATGACACAGTGATCTACAGTCTAAAGCCTAAAGTTTTACACGTTTCTCCAAAATTATTTCATTTTAATTTTAACCTTAAACCTAACAAAACCCAAACCTTAAAAAGCCAAAACCTTAAAACCAAAACCTCACGTTTCTCCAAAACCATATGATGTTTTTCAGTGGATAAAGACTTAAATTTCCACCTGTTCCTCACAAAATAATGACTTTACAGGACTGGAGTTGTATAATTTCATGGTGCTTTTTAGAGACGAAAAACATGGATATTTTATGGACGTGCAATTAAACGAATTAATCGCTTTCAGTGATTACAGGGACACAAACATGAAGAAAATGGAGATCCTTTCCTTTACAGCAGTGCGCCCAAACTTGATGTGTATTCACATAAACTGTAAGTTATGTCTAAAGTGATGAAAAACAGCTGGGTGTGTGTCAGTATATTCGGTCTGTGCATTAGCTCTTAAAGTGACAGTCAGCTGATAATCATGTTTAATGTTCATGTTTAGTTCCCTTCAGAATTAAAATATCCTGATTATTTACTCTCCCACGTCATCCAAGATGTTCACATCTTTCTTTCTTCAGCCGTAAAGAAATGAAGGTTTTTGAGGAAAACATTCCTGGATTTTTCTCCATATAGTGACTTTAATGGGGTCCAATGGTTTGAAGTGCAGCTTCAAATTCTCGACACAATCCCAGCCGAGGAATACGAGTCTCATCAAGCCAAACCATTGGTCCTTTTATAATAATAAAAAAAACATTTATAAACTTTTTAAACACAAATGCTCGTCTTGCACGTCCACGACTTCACACATCACGTAATCACGTTGGAAAGGTCAGCCGGTAACCTGTCGTAGGCGGAAAATGAGGGCGAAAAACTCCATCTCATCTCGTCCTTTTATTTTATGTATTTATTGTGAATGCATTTGACTTAGTCTTAGCACGTTCGCTTTGTAAACACTAGACTGTACTTCAGTCTTTACGTGATTACGTAATGCGTGGCGCATCACAGAGCTAGTGCAAGACGAGTATTTGTGGTTAAAAAGTATATAAATGTTTATTTTTGTAGAAATTGACCAATGGTTTGGCTTGATGAGACTCGTATTCCTCGGCTGGGATGGTGTCGAGACTTTGAAGCTGCACTGAAACTGCAATTTGGACCTTCAAACCATTGGACCCCATTGAAGTCACTATATGGAGAAAAATCCTGGAATGTTTTCCTCAAAAACCTTCATTTCTTTACGACTGAAGAGAGAAAGACATGAACATCTTGAATGACGTGGGGGAAAGTAAATGATCAGGACATTTTAATTCTGAAGTGAACTACTCCTTTAAGGTTTTGACATGAATGTGAGTTTGCAGTCAAATATAGAAGTATTTAGCTTTCAGTTAAATACATAATCGAATATCCCGTGTGGCCTGTTAATGTTAATGATGTTAATCACTCAACGCTCATAACTGAATAACTTTCGTAGCTTTAATAATGTGATTATGATATGATCTTATGAAACTCACCAGCATGACCACACACCAGTTGAGGATGCCTCTGTAGTTGCTGTATCCGCTGTCAGAGCTGAGCAGCGACTCCTGCAGCTTGTGGCAGCTGAAGAGACAAGCAGGAGCAGACCACATTTAAGTGTACGTACGCATCTCTGGTTATTTATTTATTTATTTCAATTTTATTTGACAGGGACAATGCAAACAAACATAGTGTCAAAACCAAGCATGTCACTAATGTGTTGCACATAAAGTTTATAGCTATTGCTAATTTTCAACTCCTGTCCCTGGAAGGGCTTTTATACACAATAAAATTTACATGATTAACTACTTCAACTAAAAAAAAATAAAAAAAAATAATAATAATATAAACATACATACATATCATGTACAACTTTTATAATAATTAAAAATGAGTACACTTTTGGCCTTTTTGACTTTTTTTATTAAAGGCCTCAAACTACAGCCCGAATTACTTATGCCACACTTGAAAATGTCTGACTGCCACCGCAGTGGATAACATCCATCAAGTGTCATTTATTTTAAAGAGGTCATATTATGCCTTTTTATAAAGTCTTGATTTTGTTTTTGGGCTCTATGAGAACAGGGTCTCATACTTGAATGTAAAAAAACAACAACATTATACTACAGAGCTGTTGAATGCTTGAATCTGATTGGTTGAGTAGTTCCAGGCAGGTCTTGATCGCATTCCAGTTCTATATCACTTCACCACATGATTTCAGTTATTTAAATCATCCTGCAACAGCAAAAGAAACAAAACCCACAACGACACTGACTGGGCAAATACATATAATAAACAATAGAGGATAAAAACAACCACAAAATTTGTGTAATTTAACTAAATTATGTTGTATGGAAAGTACATGCATTATTTTCTCTTACTGAAACGCACGCACAGTACGGACACACTCGCACAACATGAAACATTCGTCAGTTTTCAACATCGCTTCAGTTTTAATGATTTTATCAGTAAAAACTAAACTAGCAACTTAAAAGCTACATGACATTTCTCACTAGCGCGGTAATAACGGCGCTGTTCTTGAAGACACTCTCTCTCTCCCTCTCTCTATAATAACTGCATTAATTACTGCATTAATCTGCTATCAATGTCTCAAGCCTCCGTGTTACTAGCACTAAAATTATGTTTTGGAATTAGCAACAGAGACTTGGGATGAGATGCATAAGAAATTAGTCCTACATACGTTTTAAGGACAAATACCTGAACATTTTTGAAATACATCATCTGAACAATGTTTTGAGGTGTGGTAACCGTAGTAGTATAAGCGGAATAATTGACTCTGGTCTGTTGAATTATTAGAAAATAGCCTTCGCGTCGTGGCCGCATTACCACCTCGAATGAGCATTATTTTCTAATAATTCAACGGCCCAATCATCAATTATTCCTTTTTTCCCCATTTTCTCCATTATTGCAGCTCCTCTCTTCCCAGTCTGTCAGTAACGCTCTGTTTACTTCCTGTCTCTATGAAGCCCCTCCTTCTGAAAAGCACACTGTGCTCTGATTGGTCGGCTGGAGCAGTGCGTTGTGATTGGTCAAGCGCTTCAAGCGTCATCTAGATCGGCCTTTCCACATCATTCCACGTGGCAAAGTAATTTAATTCCATTTAAGATTTAATCTGACTCCATTTTATATCTGACTCCATTTTATCATGGCCTCGAATTTAAGTTAGATTGCCAATTGGTTTTTGGTCAATTATATAATAGTTTAGCAATACATTTGATTGTTCTATTGAACTCTTTACTTTTATTTTACACGTTCATATTAGGAAGCTCTGTCGCTCAGAGGTCCTCACGCCGTGTTTAACGCGGGTCTCACGATCACAAGCTCGCCAGCTTCGGTCACTCAACAGAAATCGGTCAGTAATTGCTATATACCTGAGATCGGTCGCATTCACGCTTACACATTCAAAGATACTTCGGTATAGCCCCTGTGATTGCATACACTTGAAATTAAAGTAAAGTTTACTTCAGTAGAGGTATGGCCACTACTACAGATATAAGTCAACCAACATTACTTGTCTTATAATAGCTTTGGATTGGCCATGCCGTGATTTCCCATGAACACTTATCTAAAGAAACATTAAATTAAAACAGAGGTAAGACACAGCCAGATTTAGGTGGGTCAAGCAGCACTTTTGCTGCCCTAAACGGAAATTCACTTCTTGTCTTTGCAAAACACGTACACTTGAATTAGTGCCAAATATTAGCCGTCACTCCCAGCTAACAATTTTACGTTCTGGGAACGTTAGTTTTTGATTCCCAGAACGTTCCCAGGTTAGGGGAAAGTTCTGGAAACATTCCCTTTAGGTTATAAAATTAAACCTAAAAAGAACCTACAGGGAACGTTCCTAGAACGTTCTTGTTTGGTTCCCAAAAAAAGAACCAAATGGGAACCATACGGGAACGTTAGGGGAACGTTCTGTGTTTGCTGGGCTAATCTGACGCAAAACTTGCGGTAACATACGAATCCGTTTAATCTACTTGGGAAAACAATTTCAGAGTCTGTCGGAATAAAATCAAATGTAACAATATATTATGACAGGTAAATGTATCATGCCAATTTCATAATCAGTTCAAAGATAATAAATACAAAACATCAAATGCTCTGGAATAAAGAGAGAAGATGCGGAGTGCCTGCATACACTTTAAAAGAACTTTATTACCTTTTGGTTTACTTCTTTGGGAATGAGACATTGTAGCAGTCACACAAATTATACCAAACATACTACTGCATGATAATTATTCACACTAAACCATATAGATATGTGGGTGAATATCTGGTGATCTCAGCGCGAGAGAGGGACAACATGGGGAGGTGATTGACTCGGGATTCTAGTTTCTCAGGACAGAGTCAAATGTGAATTTCCAGGAAGGTCCTTTGTCTTCTCGGGAGTGGTCATTCCTTAACCAGACTGCAGGGAATTTCTCAATTCTTACAAGTGTGTTTGGGAAATATCCCGCCCCTTCCCATAACCGCCAGTTTCAACACACTACTAACTAACTCAAATAGGCCCCGCCCCTTTATTCTGCGTATGAATTATTTAAATGATGAATATTGTGACGTGTTTGTTCCTCAGAAGAAAACTCAAGACTACAGTGGAGGCGTTTCAGGGAGTTCAGACACACTGACACTGATATAGAGAAGAAGTCCCGCTGGAGGGAAGTTTTCATGCTTAAACAGCAACACTACACACTTAAGAGAGATGAACATGGAAAAGAGCATAATAGGAGCCCTTTAAAGGAAGCAGTTCTGAGAAAGGATCCTGCAGCATGAGTGCATATACACTTGATTTATAAGCGGGACATGTCTTAAGCATCACCCCTGACGCTGAGTTTATTCAACGCGGATTTAGGACAAGACAATGTTGAAATCAGTGATGAAAAGCCCAGAGTTTGAGCAACACTTAAGCAGGAAGAGAGCTCTTAATGTGTGTGAGTTAGAAAGGGTTGGTTGCTTAAGTTATTAAAGACTGGGGTCATGTTGATCTTATCAGTGACAGTTTTATCAATGATTTGAGTTGTGACAACAGCTCATTGAGTGGCTCGACCTTCACACCTTTACCTGAAGAGCTCGGTATCTTGAATCCTCTTGTATCTGCTGGTTAGGGTTAAACTTGAGTTCTATATATACTTAATTACATAGCTTTTTTCAGCCTCTCATGATACTTTTGCAGTATACTGTATATGCAAATTTAAAGATTCGATGAAACACCAGGACAATCGACTACATTTGGCAAAATGATCACTAGAACCGGAAAACAATATATTCTTACATCACTATGTTTAAAATACTATGCATTATTCAGCATTGCGTGTGGAAGCAGAATGCTAGTATTCTGTTGCATGGAAAGAAAAACCAGCGCTGCATGAGATATTTCACTTCTCTGTTTAGGAGATTTGAATTACCTTGATGGTTAGAGCTCAATAGATAGCAGAGACCCATGAACTGAACTGAAATATCTATACATGATGTGACTGCTTGCACCATTTCTCAATCCTGACCTCCCTGAACTTTCCTGCCGTTCTTCACTGTGCATATGAAGGCACAAAGTCTTAATTCACTTAGTATCATGTCTGCTAAATGCTGAAATTATTAGAAATTAAATAAACATATAAAAATAGAAAATGTTTAACAAAAATGAAATCCATTTTTTGTAAACTAGAAAATGAGCACAACTTACTGTGATTTGACAGTGACACACAAATACAGTACATTAAAAAAAAAATATATATATATATATATACTGTAAAAATGATAGGATTAATACATTATGACACTATATATTTTTAAATTGCTTTAACTCATAAAAAAGTTATACAAGTTATAGTTATAATATTTTTTTAAGTCAGTTTAATGTAGTTTAAGTTGAAATGGCTTCCAAGTTGATAACTTAAAAATGTAAGGCAGCAACTTACCAACTATACATAGGCCAATAGCCTACATAAGTTTATCATTCGAAAATGCAATGACATCCAGAAATGTTTGTAACTGAAGTGGTCCTCTGTAGACCTTTATATCAAATGAAGATGGAAATGTAACATACTGTATGAATAGGCCTATAAATGTCTGTTTATGTGAATGTTACTGTACAAGCATCTCTAGCTCAAGCATCGCTATCCAGATAAACAGACGCTGCACATCAAGTCAAAACACAGTAGTTCAATAGCATCTTTTACCTGAACGTGTCATCTCCAGCATCGCTGTGATTCTTCTGTTTACTCGCGGATGTTTCATGTCTCGGCTCTTTCTCCTTCACCTGCCCGCTGAGAGTCTCTGTTGTGCCGCTGCGCTTCGCGTGAGCCGCCGCGTCTCCGGAGATCGTGGTTCTCCGTCTGTGCTTTCCCGAACCCCTCTCGCTTCTGTCGCCCATGTTCCCGATTATCGTGAAACAAACAGACACATTGTTCCTCTCATGTTCTTCACGTTTGATATCACGCTGAATCGAAAAGGACGCGGTGCCTCAAGTCATCCGCGCTGCGCAAACGTTGCGCAATGAGCGCGGTGACACCCTGATGCACCATGGCATAATTCACTGTCATAAAGCCACTGATTACACTGCTTTTACAGTCATCCACAGAATTTGCCAAATATCATAAAACACATTTGCTGTCATGAGAGACTTTGTATTGAATCATTGATGACATGTTAATTTATCATTAACAAGATGATGGAGATTATAATTATTCAAAGAACCCACACATAAGGATATAGTACATTTTTTGCATAAATTAATTGTTTGTTTACCATCCAAAGCATGCACACATTTGGATGGATCTGGAGTTTCTATACATCTGTACTTTTCTTGGCCTTATAATGTCAAAGCAGGTTTGGGACTGCAATGGAAACACAAGCTGAGGATAAAGGGAAAGTTCACCCCAAAATAAAAATTTTGTCATTATTTACTCACCCTTAAGTTGTTCAAACCTCCATTCATTTGTTTCTTCTGTTGAATACAAAATAAGATATTTCAAAGAATGTCAGTAACCAAACAGTTGATGGGCCGCATTGACTTCCACTATAACCTACTATAACATTTTTATTAACTTATTTTTTTCTGTGTACTGGAAGCTTTACCAAGACGAATTCCTTGTTTATTGTAGTAAATCTCATTCAGATTCTGATTATTATAATTATGAGAATAATAATTATTTATTTAAGATTACCAAAGCAGAATAACTTATATATATATATATGAAATGAAACTTGAAATTACGGTTCAGCAGCTGCTTCAGCCAGTATGCTATATTACATAACTCATGTAAATATAAACACACGCCGCATGCCTGTCATTATGAGCAGGCGTATAAATCTCGTTTGAAATGAGCCAATCGCGTTGAGCCTCTTGACGTCTTTAAACTGCTTTAAACCAATCAGGTGAGACGTCGACAGCAGTCACGGTTGAGTGACTCCCCGGTGTTTTCAGCCAGTGAGAGACGACTATTAAAGCTCGGGTGACGAGTACTCCTCTCCACGTAACGACGCGGATCTGAAGGGAATCATAAATGTCACTTCCCTTTCGTTTTTCATGCCGGTTTTGAATTAGAATTATATGATCGTCAACACAAAAGCATGTATTTGATATCCTCATGACTGTGAGTCGCTATAAGAGATGAGAAAAGCGAGGAAGCGACTGCCGGCGAGCGGGTCGCAAGCGTCTGTCAGGAGACACGAAGGTTGGTAGCTGCTACCGGTTTTGGTCCATTATAAACTTACTGAATGTATGAGGGAAATCAATTATAATGTCACTGACTGTGTTAGTTGTCCGTTATAATGTCACTGAGTGTGCGCACGAACCATTTGAGAATCATTAAATGTGTGTAAGATATTTTCTATGTAATGAACGTGTAAGAAGATCCATTATGTTGACACTGAATGATTGACAGGTCCAGTATGATGTCAGTTGTTACTGTTATGATGTCATTGAATGATGGTCCTTTATGTCACATCACTGAATAAGTGATTCATTATGATGTCATTGAAAATGATAGGCCTATACGTAGTCTAATGATTTAAATGTTAATTTTATATACATGTTTGCATTGTATCCCCCCCCCCCTCTTAATCAAATAAGTTATTTATGGAGGTCATTGTGTCACAATTCAATTTCAATTTCAAATTTGCTTTATTAGCATGACTGTGTAACACTATGTCACTCTCTCTGTGAAAATCATTAAGACATCAATCATGATTTTGTTCCTCATGTTAAGTTTTGGTGGTTTAACCGTATAATTGTATCTGTATATGAAGTTTTGGCCACAATAAATGAAAATGAAAGTTTTTCTTACTTCTGCGTGTTTACTTTTCACTGAGGTAAAAGTTATTTGAAGATGTTTAAAGACTTCTGATTTGATTTGCCAATACAGACTGCATAAGATGTCGTCTCGTCAGACAAGATAAAATTATTTAAGCCACGCAAATTTAAATTTCCAAGGACGTTAGCGGCCAATTGGCCATTAACTATTTACACTCAGTGTTAATTTTGCATCCTGCCTCAGATGTTTTGTGCTTTATCTGCAGAACAATTGCCCTGGAAGAAACAGAGGCTGCTTGATATCCATCAGGCCCTGAACTGTGACCCCGTGGACATCGAGACCCTGCGGCGGGCGGCTGTGAGCGAAGGCGGTTTGCTGACAGATGACATTAGAAGAAAAGTTTGGCCCAAACTCCTCAGCGTCAATGTGTACAGTCTGCCTGCCAAACCCTGTAAGTGTGTGAGTTTGTGTGTCTGGGACAAGCCACAGAATCTTCAGTGATATTTACCTTTTCTTATTTTCCTCTTTGAAAGCCAAAGATGTCCGAGAAGACCACAAAGACTACAGACAAGTGGTGCTCGATGTCAGGAGGTCAATGCGGCGTTTCCCGAAAGGTCAGAATCTGTCAGTCAAAAAACATGACAAACCATCACATGATTTGACAGACTCAGTGTGGAGAGTCTTGGGACATATATGCAATCAGGGCTGAGTGATGAACTGTTCAGATGATAGAAGTTTTGCTGCCTGTATAGATGTGGGTGTCTTGTATGCCATAGAAGTTGACAGTTAAAGCATGAAAAAATTGATTTGACAACTATATTATGCAAAATTGCAAATTGCATGATTTTTAAAATAAATAAAAAAAATATGACAAACTATTTTAATTCAGTAGTTTCTTCCACCCCCCCCCCATTATATTAACTTGAATAACAACTTGAAAACATTTTAATTTCAGACTGTAGGATCAGTATAATAAAACAATTTGAGTGCAAATCAGTGTTAAATATATATATTAGTGCTGTCAATCGATTAAAAAAAAAAACTAGATTAATCACACGTTTTTCTGTGATTAATTGCAATTAAAAACACAGGCTTTTATACGTTTTTAATATGTTTTATAATGTAATCATTGCTTTAACTGCTTCACTCCCACCTGTCACGTGACCAGTGTAATAGCAGCCTTTGCAGTTAAAAAAATCATGTTTTATCATATCGCAATATTATTACAAATACAATTAATTGTTCAGCCCTATTATCTATCTGATCACAAATACATAGAGCTTTCCATGTGATATTTGGACAGTTGAGGTTTTAAGAAGAATAATGCGACTTTTACACATCATCATCATGTCTTTAGGGTGTGTTTGACCCTGTGATAATGGAATAATTCATTTTCACATCTGCCCTGCTTTTCTAAAACGACACGGTTTGCTGTTGATGCAATGGTTCTCAGGCATGCGTGTGGACGAGCGAGAGGTTCTCCAGGAGCAGCTGATAGACATCATTCTGGATGTTTTGAGGAGAAATCCTCAATTGCACTATTACCAGGGTTATCATGACCTCGTGGTGACCTTCCTGCTGGTGGTGGGAGAGAGGATGACCATCGCCATAATGGAGAAACTGTCCAATCATCATCTCAGGTGAGTGAACCTGACCTACAGCTGCACGATTAATCGTTACAAGATCCATTCAAACACCCACGGGATCTTAGTCCTAAATCAAAGTCATTCGGCTCTATGTCTATTAAACCTTTGACAAGTATGACACGGCTTCACAAACAGACTTTTCAACCACATTTCTGTCTTACAATAATTCAGATGATCACAGAAGTACTGGGATAAAAGTTTACAGTTCAGATATAATCACTTATTTCTGTGGAAGTGATCAAAATAGAGTAAATCAGCTTTTGAAAGTTACATGACAATTCAAATAAAGATTGTATCAATTACTTTCTAATTCTTTTTCTTGTTTTTCTCAGTTTTGAGAAATAGTTTTACACAGCTCGAACCTGATTATGTTCTTCCCTACCTAATAGTTTCTTGCGGCAAAAAAAAAAAAAAAAATTGTATTAACATTTTCCACAAATGGATATTTTTGGATTGTAAATCAAAAACTTGACTGATAGTGTGATCGTTTCTGCAATGTTTACGTTTCTGCATTTGGCAGGAGCTTTTATCCAAAGTGACTCCCATTTCAGATGACACTGTTGTCTTCTGTAGAGCTGCTTTACAGCTGAAACTATTTTTGTTTCATAATTGGTGGGTTTTGCAGCATCAACACTGTCATTGAACTGAATTGAATCAAAGGTATCTTTTTTTGTTTGATTGTTTTTTACAATGTAGCACCAGTCTACTGTTTGAGCTCTAGCAATGCTTGTTTTCGTTTTACTCTGATAGTGATAAGTATCTTCAGACTTTTTTTTGTGTGTGTTTGTTTTCTTCTGTTGGGAACTGCAGGGATTTCATGGACCCCACCATGGACAACACAAAACACATCCTGAACTACCTGATGCCCATTCTGGAGCGAGTGGACCGAGAGTTACACGACTTCATGATAAGGTAGACTCGATTGTGTTATGCTGACTAGTGATTATCTGTGATTGATCCACGTTCTTATGTGCGCATCAATCACAGATAATCACAGAGATTACATTAGATGAACTAGAGATTAAACACTAAGATAGCTCTAAATTCAGATTAGTTGAGGGATGTTTGAAGCCATTGTTAATAACCACTTCTATAATCGGCTGTGCACAGTCTCCAGTTTGACTAATAAACTAGATTGCTTTTTGTTGTTGTGAATGATTTAGTATTACAAAGTTATTTAATGAACATTGCCACCACTTTATAAAAGCAGTAAACCTCTCAATGCCATCTTTTAGTAGATTAACTGATTGGTAGGTTTGATAACACATGTCTTGTTCCTCAAATAATATATCATAACTGTCATAGCCAGAAGTTTATCCTCCAATCAAAAAAAAGTCTCTAAATAGGGCAATTTATGCATATTTTACAGTTCAGATAACACACATTTTTGTATGGAAAATAAGCAAGCAGGAGCTTCACATTTGTTGCTTATCTTCTGGAATGATTACATGATTGAATAAAAGTGTGTATAAACTGAGGGACAAGTCACAATAATTGTGTGTGGTAATCAACACCACAACAGATCCATGTCAAAGGGAATACTCCCTTTCAGTCTGTCTGTCTGAGGTTAATGTGGTTCCCTGTCCTGAAGAGGGCAGCAGAGCGTCTTTAAATGTGTAGCCCGAGTTATGAGGGAGTGACCCCTGCTAACAGGTTTATCTCATACCTGTCAAAACTCCCGTTTTTCCCGGGTTTCTCACGATTTTAGCCCTATCTCCCGGACCCCTCCCGGTTTGTTATTTCTCCCAGGAAACTCACGTAATTTATGAATAATCGGACCAATATGTTTGTCTAATGTTGACCAGTTGCCAGAAATGCATTATATTCACAGAATCCACACACCATATACAATAGGGGTTATGTGCAACTTGACTTCCGTATTCTGTAAAACAGATCGCATCGCTTCCGGTTCAGGTCTTTGTATGTGCTTCATGACATTTTTTTGTGGTTTTACTCAAGATAACTTAAAAGGAGCGAGCAAAGATGAGCATAACCAATGTCCCTCGCATGTGCAGATTGATATTTAAAAGTTTTTAAATTTTTCTTCTTCACACTAACGTTTAGATATTTAAATAGGATAGAACGGCAATAACAAAGTGAACTAGGTAGGTTAGCTGATTACCTTAAAAATCCATAGATATCGTAGTCAGTTCTTACGGCCGTTAACACTTTCTCTGACAAGCGGATGCGATGAGACCAGGTTTCCGGATTGGTCATGCGACGTTCAACATATACCCTATTTAAACCCGTTTGTCACCTCAACCTGGCAACCTATAACCCAGCCGCGGAAAGTTTAACCTGAAAGCGAGCCGATAGACATGGCAGGTGAAGACGGTGTCCCTGCAAAGAAACCGAAGTACAGTTGTAACCTACCTCTTGCTATTCTCTAACCCCCCCAACCAAATGTTGACAGGTATGGTTTATCTCCCACTATTATACACTGTCTGAGACTATAAAAGCTGCTGAAATCTGTGACATGAATCTCAAATGTCAACGTTTGTTTCCTGTAGCTGTGTGTGTACATTGAATCAGGTGAGAGAAGGGGAGTAGAAGTGTGTGTAATGATGCACTGTGATGTACGGTTCCCTTGAGCTCTGTCAGTTATAAAACTGATTTACCCGCAAGGACACACACTCTCTCTCACACACACACACACACACACACACACACACACACACACACACACACACACACACACGCTTTATGTAATATTCTCACGGGAGACTGTTTTGTGTGTAACCCTTCATCAAAGTCACTGTCACAGAGCTCAACATTTGTTCCAGATTTTTACTTCCCTGGTCAACATTGTAATTCTCATTTTTTTTAAAATCTGCATTATTATTATTATTATAATTATTAATGTCAGTATAATATAATATATATATATCTATATTATTTTTACAACAAATAATTGTTCAGTCAGTAGAGAGAATGTGTTTTAAATAAATAGGCAAATTAGTGAGTTTTTTGAAGAGTAACTAGATTTTTTTCCACTTTATTAAATGATTTATAATAAATAAAGTTTTTTTTGTATATTATAAGACTTATTTTTAAGCCTAAATGCGTAATGTTTAGTACATGTGCTATTATTCTTCTCATTTTGTTTGTATTTATTTTCATCTTTGGAAGAAAAAAAGGAATACGTGTTAAAAAGTGTGTGTGTATAGCTTATCTTATATTATATATATGTGTTGGTATGTTACTGTTATGATGAAGCCGTTTTGTCGTTGATGTTTGTTTTCTTAAAATATCAGGAGATGAAGTCAGAGTGCAGAAAACATGAATTTGTCACACTGTTTTACAGTAGCTGCTGACTGGTAAACCATTCTTGCAATCATGCATATTTAAATCAGCAGATGTAGTTAAACCTCACAGAAATTACAAATATTTAAGTGTGCATAAAATGCATGTACAAGTTGTTCAGCAACTATAAGATAGATCGTAGAAATGTAAGCTCTGGGCTGAGACTCACACACACTGACTATCTTTATCATTGAGCTCTGTGTCAGACAGTTTAAAGTGTTGCGTATTCCCCACACGCTCTCAATGTCATCTTGCGTTTTAGCTTCTGACAGCCATGTGTTGTTTATTTGTCCTTTGAAACCTGATGCAGAAAGTTGCGTGCGTTCTTGCTGTGCGACCATCTCGTTTATGTGAGAACCATTTAGTTTGACAAGCCAACAGAATCACTGATATGTGATTCATTTATGACGTCCCAAAAGTGTGTGTGTGTTCACATAAACCTGTAGCTCTGCATTGCGTGAGGCTTTTCCGGCTCTAGTTTGTAAAAGCAGGTTATTTATAATGGCGACTCATCTAAAATGTAGAGAATAAGAGGTTCTTCATGAATATTGCATCGGCGTGTCTCTCCGCAGTGCCGGTCCACAGGTTTAATGGTGTTGCTCACTCAGGTGCTGTTGCTTTTGCTTTTATTGGATCTTTCCAAACAAGTTAATAAAACGTCAGAACTTTTAAAAAGCCCTAAAAAAAGAAATGATGCTTTTCCGTTCCTGTTCGTGCATCAGTTTCTCTGTACATTTAATGAGCTCTTAAATATCACCAAAAAGAGCTTGCGAATCATTACGATTCTTATTGTTATTGGTGACGTGGAGAGTTTTATTCTCGTCTAGCATGTGCTCGTGACCTTGCAGCACGTTTACAAGGCCTACAGCGCCGTTAAATTGCTCACATGGAATATCAGTGACTGTGATTAATGAATGTGTCAAACATGCGTTCCTGTGTTTTGCACATGCTAAATGCTTCGCAGGTTTTTAGAGGAGTTTCGGGAGAGCTCTGCTGTGTCCTGTCATGTCTGAATGTCGGTTTCACAGATTACAGGCCCTTTCAAAAGGTCATGTTGCCATTGAGCATGTTTACCTATGCCAGATACACGCTCTACATGACGCACACAAGCGTATGGTCCCGCTGTATGGATGCGAATGTCTGCTACTGCGGTGATCACAAACCTCAGTATAAGTGGTCTTTGACATGGACACCCAATATACACTACCATTCAAAAAGTTTGGGATCGGTAAGATTTTTATGTTTTTGAAAGAACTCACCAAGGCTGCACTTATTTGATTAAAAATACAACAACAGTAATATTGTTAAATTGTTTTTAAACTGTTTTCTATTGTAATATATTATAAATATATTACATTATAATATTATATATATAAAATGTAATTTATTTTTTGTGATCAAAGCTGAGTTTTCAGCATCATTACTCCAGTCTTCAGTGTTAGTTCTATTTCATTTATGTGAATTATACGTGTGACCCTGGATCACAGAACCAGTCACGAGTCGCACGGGATATTTGTGGCAATAGCAACAATACATTGTGTGGGTCAAAATGATCGATTTTTCTTTTATGCCAAAAATCATTAGGATATTAAGAAAAGATCATGTTCCATGAAAATATTTTGTACATTTCCTACCGTAAATATGTAAAACATTTTTTTTTGTGAGTGAATGCAACAATCGCCAACATAAATGCACAACTTTAAAAGTGATTTTCTCAATGTTTCGATTCTTTTGCACCGATATTCCAGATTTTCTAATAGTCGTATCTCGGCCAAATATTGTCCTATTATAACAAACCATACATCAATGGAAAGCTTATTTATTCAGCTTTCATGTGATGTATAAATCTCAATTTCAAAACATTGACCCATGTGACTGGTTTTGTGGTCCAGGGTCACAAATGTCTTTACTGTAACTTGATCAATTGAATGCGTCCTTGCTAAATAAAAGTATAGATTTCTTTTATCCCAACCCAAAATATAAATTCTCACTGACCCCAAACTTTTAAACGGTAATTACAAAATATTCTATTTCAGATAAATGCTGTTCTTTTGAACTTTCTATTCATCAAAGAATCCTGAAAAAAATGTACACAACTGTTTTCAGCATTGATAATAATAGTGAATGTTTCTTGATCATCAGATCATCATATTAGAGTGATTTCTGAGGATCATGTGACACTGAAGACTGGAGTAATGATGCTGAAAATACAGCTTTGATCACAGGAATAAAGTATTCAAATAGAAAACAGTTATTTTAAATTGCAATAACATTTCACAATATATATTTTTTGTGTATTTTGAAATGCATCCTTGATAAGCATTATAGACTTCTTTTAAAAACATGCAAAATCTTAACAATCCCCAAACTTTTGAACGCCATTATAAATAGAATCGACAATAGATAGTTTGACCAAGATGGAAAATATTATGCAACAGATAATTGGGTCATTTGTACTTAATATAATGTGAAATTGTTCCGTTTGACCTGTTGATGTTGATTGATAGTCTGTGTGTTGCAGGTCTGAGGTGGGCACTATCTTCGCCCTGAGCTGGCTGATCACATGGTATGGCTATGTCTTGTCAGATTTCCGGCATGTTCTGCGGCTCTATGATTTCTTCCTGGCGTCTCACCCACTCATGGCCATCTACTTCGCCGCTGTGGTAAGGAGGAGCGTCTCGCTCTCACTTTAGTTAGTCCATCTCCTGCTTTCAAGGACATCGAGGCAGTGCTGCGTTCTGACCTTTTCAGTGTTCATGAGAGAGAGAAGGACTGAAGTGTTTTTTAAAACTATTTTTAACTTGACCGGGCATCCTAAAAATGCTGAAAAAGCTGCTTTCACACGTTCAAATTAGTTCATTTGAATGTGTGAAAGCAGCTTTTTCAGCATCTTAAATACAGCTTTTCAGCTTTTTTTTAAATCTCAAATACACCAATAAACATTTTTACTGGTAAGATACCATTGACACATCAGCACCAGAGTCTCTTTAGTTTCATCTGTCCAATTTGACAACCTTTTTTTACTTCTGAGTGACAGGCGCAAGGCCGTTCACATTGAATGCTTTTAAAAATGCGAGACACTGAGTAGTATAGAATACAAATGCTGGGAATCAATATGAGCATTGCATTTTAAAAACGGGGCGAGACGTGATGCAGCAGTTAAAGATGCCGGTCTAGTTCATGCTGACATAGAAAAACAATTAACAAGCTGTGCAGTGAAACACAAACATGCATTCTGTGTGAACTGGCCCTTACTGTAACGAGCGCAGAGTAATTGTGCCATCTCAGTGTCGACTTTATGATTGGCCATAAGCAGACTTATTATTATTATTATTATTATTATGTGCTCATACTGGATATATTTATTTAATTTGTACTGATTTTAGAACCTCACTTCAACTATTTATTTTAGTTAGTTTCCCAGGCAACATTTCTAATTTTCTAATTTAATCTAACATTTATTATTATAATTGTATATTATAATATAAATTTAAATATGAAATTATAAATATTAAAATATGTTGTTGTTATTTATTTTTAGCTTTCATTTATGTTATAGTAATTTTAGTACTTCAACATTTCTTTTAGTTATTTTTTATTTAAATATTAAACCCATATTAATATCATATTTATTATCATTTATTTGTTTAATATTTTATTTAGCTTTTATTTATTTTAGTTTTAGTAATTTTAGTACTTTTAACAAATGAAATAAGTTTAAGTTTTTATTTTTAATAATGAGTAATAAATATTTATAATATTTATTCTTTTTTATTTATAATCACTTCTTTTAAATACTTTTATACATGTTTTATATACTTATTTTATCACTTGTTTTAAAAATTGTACTGTTTTAAATGACAACTAAAAATGATGTCTTTGTAACTAACTGAAATAAGTTTTTATCTAATTTTTATATTTAATTTAATTTACTGAGAATTATAGTTGAAGATAATTTCTTTAAATGTCCTGTTTGATCTCTGCTTGTAACTCATTATTTTATAAATGATCAATTTAAATTTAATTATGGGTATATTTCTAGAAAACCCTGTATGTGACACACATCCATTCCACATATTCTCTCTCCTCAAGAATAGCGCTGTTTTGCTGTTTGTACTCTGCAGCTACAGCAGTCCTGAGCGTGTGCTGTTGCCCATCAGACTACACACAAGCTTTTGTAATCCAAAAAGAGGACGTTGTTTTCCATGTTTTGCCTGCGTATTTGTTAATTCACGTATTTAGGCGATATCTAATTCATCTGCACAACAACAACGAAACCTCTTTCCAAAAGAGAAGCAAAGAAATTTCTTTTATTTTTCCACTCCTTCCTCATCTAATGCGGGAATCGAGGGCACTTTGTTGTAGAGGGATCAGTTAATTAAACAACTCTAATGAATTCACCAGAGGTTTGTGCTAGAATCCTTTAAACGCGCCTCTTTCTTCTGTCTCCACGAGCAGCTCCCCTGTTAGAGACGACGGGGGCCGGGCCGTTTGAAGTCAGGAAAAGAAAGCCAGCCGGAAATATAGTTCATCCTGCATCTTAGGTAGTGATCCACGACCCGACTCGGCTCCTGGCCTCTGCTGGGATGAGTGTGACCGGGCCTGAGGACGGTGTATTGGACGTCTGCGAGCTGAGCTTTATTATTATATGGTTATGGCTGAAGACCTCATTGTTGTTTGCTCACGAGTGAAAGAAACTGTGGGGTTTTCAATAGCCTTGCACTCCCAGATTTCTGAAATGCGTTCTGGTCCACGTTGCATCTTAGGGTGATCACACTTGTAGTTCGGTTACCTTGATTCTTTGGTCCGGACCAAAAACACATTTAGCCCTGATCCGCTCTCGTATATATATATACAGGTCCTTCTAAAAAAATTAGCATATTGTGATAGTTCATTATTTTTCATAATGTAATGATAAAAATTAAACTTTCATATATTTTAGATTCATTGCACACCAACTGATATATTTGAGGTGTTTTTTTGTTTTAATACTGATGATTTTGGCATACAGCTCATGAAAACCCAAAATTCCTGTCTCAAAAAATTAGCATATCATGAAAAGGTTCTCTAAACGAGCTATTAACCTAATCAACTGAATCAACTAATTAACTCTAAACACCTGCAAAAGATTCCTGAGGCTTTTAAAAAC
Source organism: Meda fulgida (assembly GCA_030578275.1). Lineage (NCBI taxonomy): Eukaryota > Metazoa > Chordata > Actinopteri > Cypriniformes > Leuciscidae > Meda > Meda fulgida. Next base: position 31,385,922 of record CM060634.1, read on the forward strand.
TCCCAGCCTGTTTCATTACTCAAAACCGCAATCATGGGTAAGACTGCCGACCTGACTGCTGTCCAGAAGGCCATCATTGACACCCTCAAGCAAGAGGGTGAGACACAGAAAGACATTTCTGAACAAATAGGCTGTTCCCAGAGTGCTGTATCAAGGCACCTCAGTGGGAAGTCTGTGGGAAGGAAAAAGTGTGGCAAAAAACGCTGCACAACGAGAAGAGGTGACCGGACCCTGAGGAAGATTGTGGAGAAGGACCGATCCAGACCTTGGGGGACCTGCGGAAGCAGTGGACTGAGTCTGGAGCAGAAACATCCAGAGCCACCGTGCACAGGCGTGTGCAGGAAATGGGCTACAGGTGCCGCATTCCCCAGGTCAAGACACTTTTGAACCAGAAACAGCGGCAGAAGCGCCTGACCTGGGCTACAGAGAAGCAGCACTGGACTGTTGCTCAGTGGTTGTATGTCATTCGGAAATCAAGGTGCCAGAGTCTGGAGGAAGACTGGGGAGAAGGAAATGCCAAAATGCCTGAAGTCCAGTGTCAAGTACCCACAGTCAGTGATGGTCTGGGGTGCCATGTCAGCTGCTGGTGTTGGTCCACTGTGTTTTATCAAGGGCAGGGTCAATGCAGCTCGCTATCAGGAGATTTTGGAGCACTTCATGCTTCCACCTGCTGAAAAGCTTTTTGGAGATGAAGATTTCATTTTTCAGCACGACCTGGCTCCTGCTCACAGTGCCAAAACCACTGGTAAATGGTTTACTGACCATGGTATTACTGTGCTCAATTGGCCTGCCAACTCTCCTGACCTGAACCCCATAGAGAATCTGTGGGATATTGTGAAGAGAAAGTTGAGAGACGCAAGACCCAACACTCTGGATGAGCTTAAGGCCGCTCTCGAAGCATCCTGGGCCTCCAGGACACCTCAGCAGAGCCACAGGCTGATTGCCTCCATGCCACGCCGCATTGAAGCAGTCATTTCTGCAAAAGGATTCCAGACCAAGCATTGAGTGCATAACTGAACATAATTATTTGAAGGTTGACTTTTTTTTTTTTGTATTAAAAACACTTCTTTTATTGGTCGGATGAAATATGCTAATTTTTTGAGACAGGAATTTGGGGTTTTCATGAGCTGTATGCCAAAATCATCAGTATTAAAACAATAAAAAACCTGAAATATTTCAGTTGGTGTGCAATGAATCTAAAACATATGAAAGTTTAATTTTTATCATTACATTATGGAAAATAATGGACTTTATCACAATGCTAATTTTTTGAGAAGGACCTGTATACACAGGTGAAACTCGAAAAATTTAAATATCATGCAAAAGTTATAATTTTGATGATTATGGCTGACAGCTTATGAAAACCCCAAATTCAAAATCTCAGAAAATTAGAATATTACATGAAATCAATAAAAAAAAGGATTTTAAATACAGAAATGTCGGCCCTCTGAAAAGTATAATCATGCAGATGTATATAGTTATATATTCTAAAAACAGTGAGGAAAATAAGTATTTGAACACCCTGCTATTTTGCAAGTTATGGATCATCCAAATGGTCATTGGCAAACTTAAGACGAGACTTGACGTGCTGGTTTATGCAGGGGAACCTTCTGTGCCATGCATGATTTCAAACCATGACGTCTTAGTGTATTGCCAACAGTAACCTTGGAAACGGTGGTCCCAGCTCTTTTCAGGTCATTGACCAGCTCCTCCAGTGTAGTTCTGGGCTGATTTCTCTCCTTTCTTAGGATCATTGAGACCCCACGAGGTGAGATCTTGCATGGAGCCCCAGTCCGAGGGAGATTGACAGTCATGTTTAGCTTCTTCCATTTTCTAATGATTGCTCCAACAGTGGACCTTTTTTCACCAAGCTGCTTGGCAATTTCCCCGTAGCCCTTTCCAGCCTTGTGGAGGTGTACAATTTTGTCTGTAGTGTCTTTAGACAGCTCTTTGGTCTTGGCCATGTTAGTAGTTGAATTCTTACTGATTGTATGGGGTGGACAGGTGTCTTTATGCAGCTAACGACCTCAAACAGGTGCATCTAATTTAGGATAATAAATGGAGTGGAGGTGGACATTTTAAAGGCAGACTAACAGGTCTTTGAGGGTCAGAAGTCTAGCTGATAGACAGGCGTTCAAATACTTAGTTGCTGCTGTATCATACTAATAAATAGTTAAAAAATCATATATTGTGATTTCTGGATATTTTTTTTTTTTTTAGATTATGTCTCTCTCAGTGGACATGCACCTACGATGACAATTTCAGACCCCTCCATGATTTCTAAGTGGGAGAACTCGCAAAATAGTGTTCAAATACTTATTTTCCTCACTGTATATTAGTTTCACCTTTTAATTTGAATTACCGAAATACATGAACTTTTGCACGATATTAAAATATATATATATATATATTTCTCATTTACAATTATTCACAATTTTAGTAAGCATATATGAACATCCTTAAAACAAGATCAATTTAAAAGCATATATCTTTTATTAAAGTTAAAGTAAGATTCTTTTCTAATTTAGGTATAATAAATTTAAGGTTTTATGCTTAAAAACAAGAAAAGGCATTTGAAAGCATTTTAGCAGAAATGGGCCTTGACACAATTTCGGCTAATTCTTTGTTTTTTTATAACCTTTTTCTATATGATTTTTAAATTGCAACAATCTTTCACAATTAGTATTTTTGTGTATTATATATTTTTATTTTATTTACTGCTTTATAGTTAGATTTTTATTATGATAAACATATTTTTTATATTATTTAAATGGAGCAGAATTTGGGTTCAGCACAGTTTTGGGTAAATCCTTTTAGTGCTTCTGGTTTTCAAAGTTTTTTTTCTGGTTCTAACCTGATCAGACCTGAATATTTCTGCTTATGGATATCTACTTTACATTATACTAGTTTAATGTTTTATTATACATTTTTATATTTTATATATTTGAAGTTATGTAATTTTGTAATAATGTAATTTTAACATTGTAAACATGACTTATATTTGCGTAAAACCGGTCGATCAGATTTATTTGTAATTTTTGTGTGCATCAGTGAGGAAACTCTCTCTCTCTCTCTCTCTCTCTCTCTCTCTGTCTCTCTGTCTCTCTCTGTCTCTCTCTCTCTCTGTCTCTCTCTGTCTCTCTCTCTCTCTCTCTCTCTCTCTCTCTCTCTCTCTCTCTCTGTCTCTCTGTCTCTCTCTGTCTCTCTGTCTCTCTGTCTCTCTCTGTCTCTCTCTGTCTCTCTCTCTCTCTCTCTCTCTCTGTCTCTCTGTCTCTCTCTGTCTCTCTGTCTCTCTCTCTCTCTCTGTCTCTCTCTCTCTCTCTCTCTCTCTCTGTCTCTCTCTCTCTCTCTCTCTCTCTCTCTCTCTCTCTCTCTCTCTCTCTCTCTGTCTCTCTCTGTCTCTCTCTGTCTCTCTCTCTCTCTCTCTGTCTCTCTCTCTGTCTCTCTCTGTCTCTCTCTGTCTCTCTCTGTCTCTCTCTGTCTCTCTCTCTCTCTCTGTCTCTCTCTGTCTCTCTCTGTCTCTCTCTCGCTCTCTCTCTCTCTCTCTCTGTCTCTCTCTCTCTCTCTCTCTCTCTCTCTCTCTCTCTCTCTCTCTCTCTCTCTCGTCAGATCGTGTTGTACAGACAGAAGGAAGTGAAGAGCAGCGAGTGTGATATGGCCAGTGTTCATCACCTGCTGTCTCAGATGCCTCAGGATCTGCCGTACGAGGATCTGATTGGTCGAGCTCAGAAACTCTTCATCAGCTGCCCGCCCTCTCTGATGACCCAGTCTGCAGCGCTGCAGTCAAGCAACATGTGAGACTCACACACACACACACACACACACACACACACACACATTTACTTAGCTATCTAAATGGGGACATTCCATAGGCGTAATGGTTTTTATACTGTACAAACTGTATATTCTGTCCCCTTACACTAACCCTATCCCTAAACCTACCCATCACAGGAGACATTCTGCATTTTTACAGATTTAAAAAACCTTTTATTACTTTATTTTTAAACCTGATTTACAAATGAGGACGTCACTAAAGGGAGTTTTTTGTCAGGTTTTGGTCATTTCTGGGCACAAATTTGTCCCCAAAATATAGTTCAGTAGGTACACACCCACACACACACTCACACACTCACACACTCACTCACACACTCACACACTCACACACTCACACACTCACACACTCACTCACTCACTCACTCACTCACACACTCACCCTCACACACTCACTCACTCACACACTCACACTCACACTCACACACTCACACACTCACACACACTCACACACTCACACACACTCACTCACTCACTCACTCACTCACTCACTCACTCACACTCACTCACTCACACACTCACACACTCACTCACTCACTCACTCACTCACTCACTCACTCACTCACTCACTCACTCACTCACACACTCACACACACACACACACACTCACACTCACACTCACACTATTACAATGGTGTTTTACATCTTCAGTTCATTTTTAAATACAGTAGTATTATCACAAAAGTAAGACATTTCTTGTTTTGTTTAATATTTTATTATTGTGGGATCACACTATGATTTTGTTTTTGACAAATTCTGCAGCCTTACAAACAAGCACAGTATTTTTATGTCACATTTTAATTCACAATTTGTATCACAATACACATCGTTTCAAAGCAGCTTTACAGAAAATGCACATTACAATTTAGTGTTCTGTTATCAGAGGATACTTATCTAAGTTATGGATTTCAGAAATGTACATATACAAATTACAGTTTGCTAAAAATGTATTAATTAAAACAATGTAATAATTTGAGGCAAATAATTTAGCCTTATCTAGTATACAAATAACATACCAGTTCTAGTGCTGTTATACTGTAGGATTCAGTACACACACACACACACACACACACACTTAAACCTGTCTTTGGCCCTGAGGGGTGTTGGTTTCCACCTGTGTCCATCAGGTGGAGCTATTGAGAGTGATATCATGTTGCGCCCCTGTTGTGACGTGAAGGACGCTCAGCCGGAGCTGTCTGCGTCTCGGCCCTGTGTGTCTAAACACTCGCTGTCAGTCTACAGATTGCATTTGCAGATGCAGGTGAAGCCACTTTAATGATTTATCTCTTACGGCGGCGGGAAACGATTCCTCCGGCATTCAGCGGGAACTGAATTCAAGTCCCTCAGCGCTGAAAAAGCCATCAGAAGGAAGATCTGTCTTGTTTAAGATCTCCCTGCGTATGCTGTCGTCTATGAAGATTAAGAGAGAGAAGAGACAGAAATGAGAATAAGGAAGTGACAGAAATGCGAGAGTGATAGAGAGGGGCAGCGAGAGAGAGAGAGAATGCGTGAGAAACGAGATATTAACACTAAAATGAGAAAGATGTATTTTTTTTCTCTTTCTGCCTGTCTTATGCAAATCAGTCGTGCAATAAGTAAGCTCCGCCTCTGGGTTATTAATGCTCTACCCTAATTTGCATAACCCCTCCCCCAGCAGCATCTGTGGCCTCACTGAAAAGCGAAGAACATACGTGTGTGTGTGTCAGTGAAATGAGCAGCCTGTCGCAAGGCCGTGACCTGTGACCTTGATCTCTATTGTTCTGTTTGACCCTGTGGAGTGCTGTAATGAGGAGTGGCACGTCCTCCCTAATGGCTTTGACCCCCAAATGTTCTTCATTAATACCCCCTGCACACACCCTCAGGCTAACACCCTGCCCTCTGCTCGCACCCGACTTCATAAACGCAGTAAAATGATATTACCACCGAGACTGTTGCTCTGATCTCATCTTTCGGTGTTGGTTAGCGCTGCCTGTTGCGGGTCTGATTGGAAGACAGAAGAAGAAACTACAGGGGAATTGCAAGCATCTGTGTTTGTGTGTCTACCTGTTATGGGTTGATGGATTTTGAGAGCTTGTGGATTGAGGGTGTTTGTGTGTAGGTTGTTTCCTTTAACGGTGTCCTTGTATCTCACAATTGCGTCTATTTTTTTGTAATTACAAGTTGCAACTTTATATCTCCCATTTGTGTCTTCCTTTTCGAATTTTGACTATATGGCAGTTCTGGTTTTATATCTCCCAAATGCATATTTTTTTAGTAATTGTGATTTTTTTTTTTTTTTTTTTTTTTTTTTTTTATCTCACAAATCTAACTTTCTATCTCACCATTTTTTTATATAATTGCAAATGTAATCTTTCCAATTGCGTCTATTTTTCAGAATTGCAGCATTATATCTAACAATTCTGACTTCCTATCTCCCAATTGCATATTATTTTGTAATTGTGACTTTATATCTCTCAATTCTGACTTTATTTCTCCTAATTGCATCTGTTCTTCTCACAAATCTCATATTTGCATCTATTTTTTGTAATTGCAAATTATTTCACAATTTTAACTCATAATGTTACTGTTTTTGTATCTCACATAGTTTTTTAATTGGTTGGTGGGTATGTGTTCAGGTTAAAATCAACTTGTAATCAAAAATTATTTTCTTAACTCATGTTTCAGGTCTTATTTTGAATGATTCATCCATGCATGGAACTTTAAAGAAAAGAATCTTTCATCAACCTTTTCAGATGATGTCATCTAGGCCACACCGATTATGTATTTAACTGAAAGCTAAATACTTCTATATTTGACTGCAAACTTGCATTCATGTCAAAACCTTAATTTAAAAGCCGTTAATCTACCCAGATACAGAACCACATTTCAAAATCTGCCACACTAAATTGAAAGATTTCTGCAAAATGACTGACATGTTAAATAACACTGTGGTGTGTCCGAAATCTCAAAACTGCCTGAGTAGGTACTACGTTTCAATTGGAATTGGCTTTATGCACAGCTTCACTACTTCCTGAACTTCAGCCAGCCCTTTGTTTCCTGTCTGCCATTATTGGACAAACTGATTAATCCAGGTGTGCCTGGCCTCAGTAACAATAATCAGGCACACCTGGATTAATCAGTTTGTCCAATAATGGCAGACAGGAAACAAAGGGCTGGCTGAAGTTCAGGAAGTAGGGAAGCTGTGCATAAAGCCTATTGACTTTGTGACCATTAGAATATGGATGTTTTAAATGTTATGAATATGAGTAGTATGAATGAATTCGAACTTACTACATCCGCCATGTTGTCATTATCATGTTGCATCGCATCACTGCCATTCATGAATCCTCTCCTGTGGCATCATGGGACAGTAAAGTGTCCATCGAATGTGCACTTCAGAATCTCGCCAGAAGTAGTAGATCATCCAGGTACTTTTCAAATACTATGTATTAGTGTTTTTCGCATACTATATAGTAGGGAAGTATGCGATTTCGGACACAGCGTCAATTTACACATCCACCTAGAGCCAGTCTGAACCCTTGAGTACATATATAAAGCTGTCGCATACTTAGGAAAGGCCGAAGCGAATCAGTCAGTCTGCTGCATGTTTATTGCATATGATTTCTGGGGTATTTTTCTGCAGAACCTCACAACACTGCACATTTTGGTTTATTTGACATGCCTAATTCAGGTCACACAGCGCTTGATGAGCTAATCAGTCAAATCAGGTATGCTAAATAAGGAAGATCTAAAATGTGCAGTGATGGGTTAGAGAAACTAGGGCTGTATCGATATTAGGGGTGGGGGGAAAAATCGATACAGCACAGTATCGCGATATTTTATAAAGTCCGTACTTCCTTTGGCAGACTCTCTTTTCAGTTTTCGGCAGCAAATGATTGGAATGAATTGCAAAAATCTTTAAGACTAGAATCTATTGTTCCGTTATCCTCTTTTAAAAGATTGATCTCCAACCTACTGTCACATCGTTGTTCTTGGTGCAAACTAATGCATTATTTTAAAATTTATTTATTTATTTTATTCTTGTATTGTATTGCTGCCATACTAGGCCACTTGCCTAGGTATTGTATCTGGAATTATTGTTCTTGTCTTTTATGTGTAACTTCATGTTGTCTGCACCTCAAATGCTTTATCTTGGCCAGGTCGCCGTTTTTAATGAGAATGAGTTCTCTATGTGCCTACCTGGTTAAATAAAGGTAAAATAAAAAATAAATAAAATTTTCTGTGGCAATACTGTATCGATACACGGGCGCCAAGTATCAATCTTTTTTGCATATTTAATTATAAAATTATCTCTTTTACTTTCCGGTTTTCTTCATTGGTTTCTCTATTTTTCACTGCTTGAGAACATAGGTTGAATCCGAAATCTCCCCCTGAACAATCATTCACTAAGTTAGGCTTATTCCCTAAGTCCACTAATACTGTTCACTTGAAGGAGTGATGAAAACGAGTGAGTGAATTCGGACAGCCGTTGAGCGTAAGCTACACGCTAATGCAGTGCAGTGTGGGAGAGAGACGCGATCTGACACGCGTCCCATTTTCTCACAAATGTTCATTTAAGACTTTATTTAAATCATTTTAGACTGCTCTTATGAGGACATTTGACAAAACGGACATTTTGGTATAATTTGTGTGTGTAATGATTTGTTCAAGCCCGAAAGAGAACTCGATACTGACGCGTGTCTGTTCGGTATGTGTGTGTGTGTGTGTGTGTGTGTGTAATACAGGCAGGATTGAATGGATACTGCGTAATTGCGTTAAAAAAAATTGTTCTGTGTGTGTGTGTGTAATACAGGCAGGATTGAACGGATACTGCGTAAAAAGTTTGTTCTTGCGTTGCCGCGGTGCAAGTGATGAAACCGGTGCTGCGACTGAACACGTAACACCGGTAACGCCGACTATCGTAGCAAGCCTGGAGCTCAACATTCATGTGAGAGGTCTCCTATTCAGAGAATAAATACGTCATGTCCTGAATGTTCAAGAACAAGTTTTTGCACTTCAGTTAATGTGTAGAAGATAATGTTTACAGAATTAAATGTGACATTTAATTAAAGTGAGTTGAGCAGTCTTATTTTGCTCATTTTTTGTGATGTCTTTGAATAAATGGGGAGCATGAATCGCAATATATTGAGAATCGCAATAATATTGAATCGTGGCCCAAATATCGCGATACTATCGAATCGTCACATTGTTGCCAATTCCCACCCTTAATCGATATGAACATTTTGGCGATGCCGATAACTGATTATTCTTTATATTTAAAAGACGATAACTGATATATTGTAAACTGAAATCCAAACTCTTATTTAATTTTTGAGAGCCTGATTACAAAAACAAAAGTCTCACCATTCAAATCCTTGTCCCACACACACAATTATATTGTTCGCGTTCTATGTAGCCGATATGACACACTTGCGCTGAACTGTATTTTCCTTTTTTGAAGTGATTTCAATCATATTTCAAGCAATTTAAATCCATCATGTTGAACAGTGCGCATCTGAAGTGTCTCAGCTGAAGGAAATAATCCATTATTTATCGGCTTTAATATATCAGGCACATTTTCATATCGGGCCGATAACGACAACATCTAAAATTAACATATATCAGCCAAAACCGATGTAGTTGCCGATACTGTATATCTTGCATCCCTAAAGGAAACGTATGATCATTGTTTGATGCACGTTGCATACTTTTTTAGCTGGGTTTTTAATTGAATCATTCTTCTGAGAACCACAGTCACAAATTCCCAGACTACAATGAGCTCTTCTGAGGAAGAAAGAATCGCTGTGAGTGAATGCGTTGAGACTAGTGCATTTTTTTTTTGTAGACCTTCAGTTCTTCAGTACATAGGAACGTTTAACCTCCACCTGTAACTTTTATGTGTTTTTAAGAGCGTCCAGTAAGCAAAAGCCTTTGGTGCATCACAACACGCTTGAACGAGCAGCTCATGGTGAAGTGACAAAGCGCCAGCACTTACGGGTCATCAGGACATCAGGCCTGATTCACAAAGGCCTGCAGGACTCACACACACACACACACACACACACACACACACACACACACACACACACACACACACACACAAGCCGAGTGCAGACTGATGGGTAATTGGACGTACCATCTCAGCAGCAAGTGTCTAATAATAGGGCCATCATGCGTGTTAGATGGAAGAACGCAGTGAAGTAGAGCATTTCACTGAACTGTGTTAACCCATAACGTTATGACAGCGAGAGAGAGAAGGGTTTAAGTATATGCTGTAAAAGCCAAAACAGGCTCCCAAGGCTTTAATGGTGATCAGGTTTACAGGCATGTTACACTTGTAGGAGAGCAGGGGCCATTTTAGGGTCAGTGCAAATTTAGCGCTTAGTTCGGACATCTGCAGAGACTGTAACTTTATTTCTATGTTCAAAGGTTTGGGGTCGGCAAGAGTTTTTTAGTGTTTTTGACAGTAGTCTCATATATATATATATATATATATATATATATATATATATATATATATATATATATATATATATATATATATATATATATATATTAGGCGTGTAACAATATATCGTGTCACATTATATCGCAATACAAAAATGCAACAATACAGTATGTATCGTGGATAGTTCACCCAAAATGAAAATTACTGTGCGTGAAAAAATTAAAGTTTTCAGACTTTTAGGGTCAGTACTACATTAAACTACTATAAATAATGCTGAATATAATGTATATAAAAACAATGTGGAATATTTTCCACATGTTTGATGTTACCAGTAAAAAGTGGCCTACATAATTTTTTTAATATAAAAAATATATATTTTAAATATATCTAGTCAGTGAAAGAGTGCAAATATTCGTCTAAAATAATTCTGTATTTTCAGCTTCAGAATCATGAAAATTGTTATTCTGGTGTCCAAGCCTATTCATTTACACACACAATGTAATACCAAATTTAAGATTATTATCAACAGTACATTTTTTGTTAACCTTTCACCATATGTCTTGGAGTATTGCAATAATATCGTATGGTGATATGTATCGAATCGTGACATTAGGGGATCGTTACACCCCTAATATAAAACATTTGCCCTCAAGTTTTATGCACTAACATATGTGCATGTGAACAAGGCTCTCGAAGAGGAGGAAGATGCGGATAGGATTTCCGTGAAGACTGTGGAGTTGTGATGGTTTGACTGAGTGCAGCCATGGAAATGTTCTTCCAGCGTAAACACATCCATCATCTGCTGTATCTTCTTCACCACAGCAAGAACAGATTGAGCAAGAGGAAGAGGGTGAAGGAAAAACAGAAGAATGATGTGACAGAGGTCACACAATCTGCTGCTTCTGAGAGAGGAAACGGTAAAATTAGAAACTGTTTTAGAGACAAGAGGGAGGGAGAAAAAGCGATCAAAGACCGACAGACGTGCCACCTTGAAGAAGCAGAAACCAAAGACGAGGATTCATCCCTGAAGATGGAGGAAGAGAGATTCCCTGCAGAGCTGATTACGCGAGGAGTTAAAGGGACCGTTCACCCCCACAAAAAAAGGAAAATCTGTCATTATTTGCTCACCCTCGTGCCCTTCGAAACCTGTATATGCTTTGAATAGAATCTCAGTTTTTGCCATACAACAGCAGTTCAGTTTCACGTCTGACAAGCTCCAAAAAATACAAAAACACCAAAAAAAGGGACCATATGCAAGCTTTCTGAAGCTCTGCGTGAGAAAAGGATCAAACAAAGTTATTCTTCAGTCCCCATATTCTCGAGGATCAGTTGTTTTGGCACCAGTGATGTAAAAACCTGGTGCAATGCAACTAGACACCATTCTTGCTAATAAGATTTCAGTAAATATTGTACATAACAATTAGCAATCACTTTAGGTTTTTGCACGGCGTTATTTTATATACTATTATAGTTATTGGTAATATTTTGAATTATATTTTATTTGTATGTTTTTAAAGAAATCATTTTAATTAAAAGGGTCTTTAACTGCATTTTTTAAATTTTATAATGTGCTTTTAGGTCCACTTATATAGTGTAGCAAGATTTTTACATCAAAAACATTGTAATTTAGAAGTAATAAGCTACTTTCTATCCTGTTTTTGACCCTCTCTTCCGAACGATAGGCTTGGAAGTAAACGCCCACTGCTTTGATTGGGGAACAGTTCGAACATCTCGAAATTAACAAAAAAGCTGAATCAGAAACACATTGTCCTACTGTCTTCCAATCTGGTCTATAACTATAGTCAGAAATCGTTTTTCTATACTTACACTAAAATTTGGAATGACATTCCTTATCATATTCGAACATTATCATCCTTCACATATTTCAAAAAGTCATATAAACAGTTTCTTCTTACTAGTCAAACTTGTACACATTGATTGCTCATGTACTGTTTTTAGTCTTGTTTTTCCATATCTATCTAGTCAATAACAATGTCTTGTATAAATGTGTTCAGAAAAAATTCTGTTTATTGTTTTATGTTGCTGCAGAACAGGAACCTGCTGTAAACCAGTTTTTAAACTGAGCCAGGCCCGTTTTACTGTAACTATACTGTTGCTGTTGAATTTTCCTGTATAATTAATGAAATGAAATGAACAGTTTTGCATAATACTATATTTTCAACATCTCCCTGCGATTACACATGTGGAGTTGTTTTGAAACTTCCAATGTTGTAAAATTTAAACCGGTGAAATTCAGCCATGCATGTTTGAGCCAGAGCCTGATCCTGAATCAGAAGACAAACCTGCTCCTCAAATATTAAAGATACTCCAGTCTGCGACAGCGTTGGAGTTAATCATCTTTATTTATACGAATTCTTTACTGTGTTTTGATTACGTTATATTAATGTTGAAACGAAGATGCTACAGAAAGGTGTTTATCTCGTTACATAGTTAAAACATTTGCCAAATGTGAAACATTTATGCGTATTACATATGCTTATATATCTTGGTTGTGGCAAATAAAGTTTAAGTATTTGGACTTGCCACAGTTATATTTAATAGGATAGCTTAACGGTTTTTCATGCAAATGAATTATGAATTAATGTACCATTGTTTGCCGGACTTATATTCATCATTTATGATTTTCTTAAAGTGAACTGTGCCTTGTTTAAAAACAAATCTGCAGTAAAATAAAGCAAACAAACAAACTGTGTCTTTCTGATGCGATCTGACTGGAACTACGTTAAAAATAAAGTTCATCCACGCGTTCTTCATGTTAGGATGGCAATGCAAGGACTGTGTTTTTCCACAACTTGTCACAAAACATCTTCTCTATGGTTTTGTTGCGAGAGTAAAACTGTTTTTGCGTCTCTTTTGTATTTACTACTACATAACATGTGAATTGTGGGCGGGGCTAAAGTGGCAATGATGTAGATGTGGGCGTTGACCTTCTGCAGAGGCGGAGCTATGACTATGACATCATACTGAGACAAAATCTGAAACGAGTTGTTTTGGCAGCTTGGTTTCAATAAAAGCTGTTTTTGGACTAATATTTTTATAGTACAGTCACCTCTTATATGTGACCCTGGACCACAAAACCACTCGAGTCGCACGGGTGAAAAGCCAACAATACATTGTGTGGGTCAAAATTATCGATTTTTTTTTATGCCAAAAATCATTAGGATATTAAATAAAGATCATGTTCCATGAAGATATTTTGTACATTTCCTACCGTAAATATATATAAAAAATATTTTTGTGAGTGAATGCAGCACAATCGCCAACATAAATGCACAACTTTAAAGGCGATTTTCTCAATGTTTAAATTTTCCCCCCAGATTTTCTAATAGTCGTATCTCGGCCAAATATTGACCTATTATACCAAACCATACATCAATGGAAAGCTTATTTATTCAGCTTTCATGTGATGTATAAATCTCAATTTCAAAAAAATTACCCATGTGATTGGTTTTGTGGTCCAGGGTCTCATATGTCAAAAGATGAAGGAAAGTTTACTCAATCATGGCCCTTTTAAGGTTTAGTTTAAGCGGAAGTACTAAAACTAAGTGAAAATGAGAAACTATAATTGCACTTTACGCAAAGTTAATATTTGATTTCAGAAGACCTTGGATACGACGCACGAGTTCTTTGGTGCTTTTAGTAATCTGACTGATGAACTGTTGCTGAATGGAAAAGAGCTGCGTAAAGATCCTTTCATAAGAGGTGAAGGCCGCTGTGAGTGACAGCGCTGTGAGTGACAGCGCTGTGTGTGTGTGTGTGTTTGTGTGTCACTGCATTATACTGGGGTTTCGTCAGCGCAAACCACTGGCTCTCCCGGGCCTTCCGCTGGTAAAGGGAAAGTTTAAAAGTTAATTGCTCTGCTGTTACCTGTCAGCTATTTTCAGCAGTGGCGCATTAGCTGTAGATACTAATGAGAACTGGGGAAAGCCGAGAATCAGAGGCAGGAGAGAAAAAAAGCATAGAAAAGAATGAAGACTTTGAGCCCGTCAGCGCCTGCCGATGGTATTTCTTGTACTTTTTCATTAAATGTTGAATGTATTTCTGCCTGTTTTATTATCTTGAGTGAAAGGCATTTGCATTGCATGTTTACTATTCTTCCATAGAGGCCGTAATGAAATGGAATTGAATATTTGATGATTTTTTAATGATGTTTTTGCTCTAAACTGTCGAGAGAAAGGCGTGTAGCCCTCAGCATGGGCTCCGCAGGATTTGGGAAAACTCCAGAAATCAAGACTGGAGGCCATGCCTCCGTTCTCTTTCCAATTCCCTCTTTCTTTTGTTCTGATGATTCACCCAGTTATTGTTCTCTTGCTGTTGTTCACTAACCAGGCGTCTAATATGCCCTTTTTGTCAGTCGCTTGGTTTCTATTTCTGTCTTGAATGTCATTGGTCCACAGTCTGGCGCCACAGAATTTTCCTGGTTTCATTTTGCATGATCATGTTTTTTTTTTTTTGGTGCATGTTATTCTGAAGGAAAACAGTGTTTGTTTTCTTATCTGTTCATTTGGAAGTTGCAAATGCCTTTTCATCTTGATTTTAAACATCAAAACTGTTTAATTAGATATGAATTTTGTGGCTTCATGCACCATTTCTCTTTCAGTGAAGACTAAAGTTACATGACACTCAACGTGTGTCACGCCTGGTTAGGATACAGTGTCAAAGATACGGTCCATTAAACATTATACTTGGCGAAAGTATATAGACTTAATCATACAGCATTTATAGTTTATAGCATTTGTTGTGTTTGCAGTATTGCTAATGTCTAGGTTTAAACCAATGTTATCAGTAGCTAAAACAAAACCAAAATACTCAAATAAACATTGTTGTTAATTGAAATAAATTCAAACATGAACAAATATAAAATGTATAAATAAAAACGTTTTTATTTCAGTTAGTTGCGAAGACAAAATTCAAAATTTTCGTTCAGTTTAATTTGAAGTAGAAATTAAATGGACAAAAAATAAAAAAAGACAAAATCATAACTTTGAAAATGTTTAATGTCCATTTAGTTTCAGTTGAAGTACTAAAATGACTAAATGAAATGCACTGAAAGAAAAAAAATATAGAAATTAAATGGACATATTTGAAAAAAAACTGATAAAAACAGCAAAATTACTACAACTTTTTAAAATGAAAACTTAAATGAAATGAAATCAAAATGAGAAACTAAAACTGAAATACAATTTATAAATTAGACCAAAAAAGTAATAAAAATGACTAAAACTACATTTAAAATGTAAATATAAAAACTAAAACTAATTCAAACTATTAATAAAACTATAATGTACATATCAATGATACTAAAATAACACTGACTTAAACACTCAACAAAATGACTAAACCTTTTAACTACAATGAAAGTGCAAAAAAAAAAAAAAAACGAATTCAAAATATGAATAATTACTTAGCATAATAATGATATTAAAGCAAGACTCTTGTCTGTTTCTCTGGTCAGAATCGCCATCAGCACCTTTACGGACTTCCAGTCGTCCACGCGGATGCAGCGTCCAGACTCGGTCCTGCGCCAGCAGCTCCAGGACCCGCCGGCCCTCCCCAGCAGCACCCAGCCAGCCAGCACTAACCAGCTCATCAAGATGGCGGTGTGGGGCTTATCCGCTACGCTAGGGGCCGCGGCGCTAGCGGTGGCTCAGACGGCCATGGACTGGGCACCTGAGTTTCTCTCCCAGATCTTCTGACACAAAGCGCCTCGTTCTCGTCGGCCAAACTGGGTGTTTTGCATTGGCAACATATGTGTTAAGTGGTGCAAAACACCCAGAGAAAATGAAGCTGCGGCTTATTTATTTCCGAGCCCTTTCCCGTTTCTCTTATTTATAGATTTTAGCCGATCTAATATTGGGGAAGTGGGAGGAGTCAAAGGAGGTTTTTGTAATCATAAGCACTTCTGGATGTCGTTCCATCAGCAGAATGTCAGAGAAAGTGCTCTGCTAGGGCATTCACAACAGCAGCAAGAGCACAAATTATTAAAAGGCTGCTGAACGCCGTCAGGAGTGAGTGAAGCTCATTAGAGAAAACACGTGAAGGCTGAAAGACCACAGAGACTCGCTGGTGAACGCAGCACTTTACTAGTTTATTCCAGAGCGAGAACGCTTGCTAACGAAGCTAAGGTTCAGGTGTTAGATGTCACTGAGGACTCCCTCAAATGAGTTCTACTGCGGAGGTGTCTCATTACACGCTCTACACTGAAAACAAACACTGGAGGAAGATTTACACAATTTACACAGAAATTACTGGTCAATTTCTGAAATAATTACCAAGGAATGGCAAGTAACGTATTGAATTAAACATGAAATTTTGAAGTACAAAATCTGAAATTTTCTTTTAAAACTTGCTCCAATAATCTTTGTTAATAAATAAAAATCCAATAGTTCTCCAATAATCTTTAATAAAAATAAATACTCCCAATAAACATTAATAATTTAAAATATTAAAAAATACGCTAACAATATTTAATAAAAATGATAATACTCCAATAAAGCTCCAATCAATACTTCAATAATCTTTATTAAAAATGAAAACTCCCAATAAACATTAAAAATTAAAAATACTAAATAATACTCTAACAATATTTAATAAAAATGATAATACTCCAATAAAGCTCCAATCAATACTCTAATAATCTTTAATAAAAATGAAAACCTAAATAATACTCCAATAATCTTCAATAAAAATGAAAACTACAATAATTTTCCAGTAAAGCTGTAATTAATACTGTATAATTTTTTTTATAAAAATGAAAACTCCTATAATAATCCAATAATGCTTCAATGAATGTTTGAATTGTCTTTAATAAAAATGTATACTCCAATAATCTTTATTAAAAATGAAAATTCCCAATAAACATTAATAATTAATAATACTAAATAATACTCTAACAATATTTAATAAAAATGATAATACCCCAATAAAGCTCCAATCAATACTCTAATAATCTTAATAAAAATGAAAACCTCAATAATACTCCAATGATTTTTGTTTGATAAAGATTAAATAGACATTTACAACTTAAAAAAGTACTAAAAATACTCAAATAAATACTAAAAATGTATTAAAAGGTACTAAAAATCCTGAATCTAAAACTGAAATTTGAAAGACATTTTCCTGATTGTTCTACTTTCGCCTGATATCATGCAGAAGGAGCTGAAAACCAGAGACGCAACAAATGGCCAAAGACATTCATTTAATACATGTATCCATATATACCAAAAATGAGTATCTCCATGAGCGATCAGAAGTTATTAGTGCACAGCCGGCGCTCACTGGCTTTTATGCATTGGTTTTTAGGCACTAATGTTTCAGTGCACTAAAACGAGTGTACTAACTGAAGTATGGAGTGGACTGCGCTTTTTAAAGGAGTTTCTATAGGAAATGTTAAAGGCCTTGTGGCGTATGGAGCCAAACCTCAACAGTCTTAAAGATGTTGTGATATATAAATGTATAATCAAGTGCAGATGATGATAGTGTTATCAATGTAGCAAACAATACTAATTTTAACAGATGGTTCCAAAGCAAAAACGCAATATGTTGATGATTGTCAGTTTTACACGAGGTAAAAATATGCACCTTTATTAATTTGCAACTGGTGTAGGATTTACTTTGAAACACTTTTACACTCAGAAATTGCTAGTGAATATCACAAAGAAATGGCAAGTAACGTATTTAATGAAACAATTTTGATATAGTATTTTTTGTGTAAAATGTACAATAATCATAGTGCATGTAAAAACAAGGTGCTTGTAAAAATCCTACAGTGTTTTTGCTTCTTTTCGAGGCTTAATTGCTGGTCAGATCCTCCTTAAATGTTGTAAGGATTGATTTCTAACAAGGCCATTTTTATTATGACATCAATAAAAATTGGAGTAAAGCCCGTTTAAAAACGACAGAAAACATGCTTTGTTTTGTTCACACCAAAATAAATATGGCGTCTGTCTATTGTGACTAAGGTTTCATTAGTACACTGGAAAAAATTAAGTAAGTTTTTGCACGAATATTTTTTAAGTAAATTTCACATATGGTGTTAAGTAAACTCTAAAAATATAACATTGAATTAAAACACACTTTTAAAGTAGAAACATCTAAGTAATTAATACAATAGATATTTTACATTTAATGATATACAATGACGGTAACATTTGATGGATCGTTTTAGTTTGAATGTGTCATTTTCAGTGGAAAATAAATTCCAAATGTCACAAATTGGTAAGTTACTAATCCTAACAACAAAAGCAAAGATGAAATAGTGTAAAAACAGCTGGAAAACAGTGAGAAATACACCTCATTAATTATTCAAGGCCCAGTGCATGATGGGAACACCAGTATCAGAAAAGTGGAGTAATTTTACTCCATTTTATAACATTGATATTTACCCTTTCATTTCTACACGCTTGAAAGGAGTACTCATATAGAATTTACACTGTAAAATCGAACAGTTGTTCTTACTAAGACTTTTTTGTTAACTTTACTTAATGTCCAATAATTTGTTTAACTTACTTAAAACAATTGCATAATCTGTACTGTTTGCATGCTATGCCTTCCTTACTCAGAAAACCCAAGTAAACATTACTTGACTGGTTTGAGTACCATTTTGCCAAAGCCAAAAAATATTAAAAAAAATTAAAAACAGGCGGGGCAAATGGTTTTTTAGGCGGGGCAATTCTTATTAGACTTTTCACTAATTTCTTCCACTTCTGCAGTCATCATTCTTCTTACTTGCATTCGCTCATTTTCCAGTCATCTCGAATGTTATTGTCAAAACAACTAAAAGTTTTGGGAGATTGTCACATAAGTTGACTTCATAAATTCATGTTGATTTTCTAAATTCCCTTTGGTTAGGCACTTATAACTTATATATTATTGTAATTCTCTTCCAATTGATGCAGTGATGCAACATGAAATCAGTTATTTGATTTCAAAGGAAGTGAAGTAATAAATATTATATATATATTTATACTTAAATTATTTCCATGTTTTGAATGAATGTATTAATGATATATAACATAACTGTTCCATGTATAATAATGCTATTTTAACATTTTATTGCTAACACTTATGGTATAAACTTTTAATTGTGTTGAAATAATCCCTATTTGTGACAATATCTTGCAATTTTGCTCGAGTCACACACAGACTTCAACATTCAGCATGCAAACCACAACAATGGTAACAAGATTTTTATTTATTTATTATTAATTTAATTAATTAGACCATTACAATTTTATTTGCTGTCTCTTATCAGTATAACCCCAATAACGATAGCAAATAAAATTGTAATGGTAAAATAAAGCCAAAAATAGTAAAACAAAGCAATTAGTTTATTCATGCCGCAATGAACTCTGGGAGTACAGTTCCTCAGATCACATAGAATTAAGTTGACAAAACTTAAATGGATTAAGTAAGAAGAACTTGATGCAATTAAGTTATGCTTGCTTAATTAAATTAAGGCATCTAGTTTGCACAATTGAATTAAGTAAACTGAACAAATTAGTTTTTACGGTGTACTTCGTTGTTTTAATTCTTGTCTGAACTAACTTTTTCATGTAAATTACATTGTTTTTTTCCCGTAGTATTTACTTCACCACAAAATCATTTTTATCTGCATTATATTCCATGAGCTTCACTTCCGCTCAGCTCTTTGACAGAAAGAGCCTCACAGGCTGTGAAGTCTTGTGAAAAGAGCAATGCATGTACATAACAGTCTTGCGTTCCCAGACAGGCGTGAGAGAGTGATCTGAGCCGACTCCAGGACTGATGTGAGATCTTCCACAGCTGTGTGTGTGTGTGTGTGCGTGTGCGTGTGTGTGCCGTGGGTGTTGATGAGCGGCTGCTACCAGACGGTGCCCTCAGCCCAAAATCACCACTGCCAAAAACAGGCAGAAATAATGTGTTTGTGAGAAGAAGTAAGTCTTCATCCCAGCTATAATGTGTTTTTAATGTGATTCAGACATCCTCTGAGCGGTTTGGAGTGGCTCATGAACTTGTATGTTTGAAGTTAGGTGTATCGGACGCAAAATTTGCCAGACCTGCTTTAATGCGAGTTTAATTTGAACCAAAGTGCAATTTTTTAGTTTTTTTGTTGTTCTTCTTTTTAGACAAAGAACGTATTAAGATGTTTTGAAGGAAATTGACTATATTCAACTGTTTATTGAAAACTAAATATAATAAATACAGATTACATTAATTCATTTGGCTAGAAAAAATGCTCAACTTTTATGCATTTGGACTTGCTTTATACAAGTTATTTAATTTATATAAAACAAGCCCAAATGCATAAAAGTTGAAACGGTAAGATCCATTGCTATAGTCATTAAAATATAAGTGTGTAAAATATGAAGTGTTAAATTAAAAAAAGACTTAAAATTCCTTTAAATGCAAGTTCTTGTTCTAATTTGACCTCATGCGTTTTAAAGTCTCTTCTGTTCACCAAGGCTGGTAATTGGATAATACAGTAAAAAACCTGAAATATTATTACAGTTTAAAATAACTGTTTTCTATGTGAATATATAGTAAAGTGTAATTTATTCCTGTGATCAAAGCTGAATTTCAGCATCATTACTCCAGTCTTCAGTGTCACATGATCCTTCAGAAATCAATAATATGATGATCTGATGATCAAGAAACATTTATGATTATTATCAATATTATTGAAATAGAATTTGAACTTTTCTGCTCATCAAAAGTGCACAAACACAAATAAAACATTTGCGAAAGATCAGATATAATTGCTTGATGGCGTCTATTTAATCTCAAAATGCATAGACCCCAAACACCTGTATGACAAGTCTGAAACAGATCAGTCATCGATAATGTGTAAGCCGATAATGTCAAATATATATTTTGTACTGTGAGTTGGCTACTTATTTTAAGTAGACTTGAATCATGACGGCTATAGTGTGCACTAGCTCTACTCATGTTCATTACGGCTGCAGTCCAGGAGCATGTGTGTGTCTTCACTGTACAGCAGGGTCACGGAGACGAGAGCGGCGGCAGATGCACGACATGACAAAGAGGGAGAACTGCACTAAAGGGCAACTGGGAACTCAATGGACCCGGCAAAGGCCAGGAGAGAAGGAACCGGAGCCCGGAATGGAAGAGCGAGCGGTCTCATTGAGCCGGAGCAGCGGGGCAGGGAGTGAACCGGCTCCTGTGGAGATGAAGATTTCACACAGCTCAGGTAATGAAAGACTCGCAGCACCAACACCAAGGCCATGTTTAATGCATACGCGCAGGTTTCAGCAGGACAGCAGCGAGGCTTCTCCCGTCTTTTGCCAAGAAAGCTCTCGGAGGTGAAACTCCTGACGCGAGTGGAAACCTGCGAATTCCTGCTACTGGTTTTGAGTTTGGGAACACAACTTTGGTTTGCATTCGGTGTTTGCTGGGGAACTTTTAAAGGAGGGTGAAGAACTAATGACCTGTGAATCTGGCTTCATGTTTTTCTCTCTGGCTTTATTCAAAACCAGGCGTTGTTCATGAAAGTGTCGCTTTGTGTATTGAAGTACACTTTGTGAAACATCATTTTGAAACTTTGAAGCCTATAAACCTTCAAACTTCAAGGCCTTTTTAACGTTCAAACAAGGCTTTTGCAACGCCAACATAATTAGCTTTTCTTGGTAAAATTTATAGTTGCAATAATTTCTTTACATTTCAGTTTGTTTTAACTTTTAAACAAGGCTTGTGAAGCCAAATAAAATATGCTTTTCTAGCAAACATTTATAGTTATGTTACATTTTTGTACATTTCAATTAGTTTGAATTTTTTTTACTTTTCAATAAAAAAAAAGAAGCTTTTCCATGTTAAATTGTTTTATTTTTCGACTTAAATTGTATATTTCTGCTTCCTCACATTCAGATTCGAGTTTGCTATCTCAATTAAAATTTAGAAATTTCATTCTCAATTAATTTCTGATTGTCATAATATCTGCTTGGTATTTAATTTTTTTGGTAAATGCCGATAATGTCTTAAAAAAAGCATGAAAGCATGACATTAAGAACTCCAAGGCCATGTGTTTGATTCCCAGAGAATGCAGGAACTGATTGGAAGTCGAGCTGAGCTGAACACGGCAGTTCGCTCGGGATCCAGGAAGGTGTACTGGGGTTAAAGGTCATTTGCGACGAGAGCTTTGCGGATCCTCCGGAGAAACCTGCCCTGTCTGAAGGGGGTCACACCGGGTACCCAAATGACAAAGGTGAGGATTAATATTCATGCCCATGACCCGGTTAATTGACGAAGCCTGAGATCTGTGATTCTGGCCTGACTGACGGTCAACTGCTGATCGAGAATAAATAATGGAAAACGACAGCCGGGTGTCTTTCTGCACAGGTAGGAAATGAGCTGCTGTTAATTAGGCCCCTGAGCTCCTCCAAATCTGTAATGAGCTTTCTGAGCACGCCGTCCAGCGGCCAGCTCGCTTCCCAGCATGCATCTGTGCCTCTGATTCACTCAACGGATCCGTTTCAAAACCCAGTGAGCTGGATTTTGTTTTCGTGACCTGCCTTTGCTGTCTAAATAAACAAAATAAGTATCTGATTTGTCACGCTCTGTATAGACGTCAAGTCAGCAGCACACAGATTGTAATATTTGATATTCCTATAGAATCAATCCTACATCAAAATATGTGCACAAAAAGTGGACTAAATCAATCAGTTGAACTTTTATTTCATTTTAGTCACCATGAAATCAAAATTGACAGTTCTTATATTTAATGGAATATTTAGTATTTATTATAAATGATTTATCCATCGCACGTCATTATTTTGTTTGATTCACGTGTCTCGTAATTTTGAATCAGAATAACTTCTCCCTCTTGCAGCATCTCTTCTCTTCTCTGATGATGTGGGCGGGGCAACCTGTCAGTCACATGAGATCAGCCAATAGCAAACCACAACCACCCAATCAATTCCTCATAGACAAAATCAAGCCCCGCCCACATTTCTTCTTGTTCCAGAAGCGTTTCACTCGGATATACGTCACAATAGAGAAGAGAAGACTAGTGCAACTTATAAAGTTATAAACTTTATAAAGCTTGTATAAAGGTCTTGAACATTCATGCTCTCATGAACGCGCATTTACAAAAATATTTTGTTAATAAAGTGGTAAATTATGTGTTTTGTGTGCAAACAAAGCACTCACATCGCTTCATAAAATAGTCACACGGATTACAATTTTGATGACTTTGAAAGTGGTAGTTGTGTAGACTGTCAATGGAGGGATAGATAGTTCTCATATTTTATTTAAAATATCTTCATTTGTGTTTCCGAAGATGAACGAAAGTCTTGCGGGTTTAGAACGACATGAGTAATTACTGACCGAATTTTCATTTTTGGGCGAACTATCCCTTTAAATAAAAGCATACTGTCAAATGCATACCATGTAAAATAAAGTGCCCTCTATTAAGCACAGTCACTAGGTTTTGGAACGAGATCTAACGACTCCATCTCTCTGTCTTTTCCTCTCAGCTGAACTTTCTAAACGGACGAGTGCTCGTTGAATGAGTCACATCAGGACGAGTTTCCCAGGGCTGTGGATCTGACACTTAGATTTCAATAAAGCCCCTACAGTCTGCTTCTGAATATCACACTCGCTTTCTATGAGCATCCCGGCCAGCGTTTCACACCGTAAAAACATTTGACTGAATAGAGACGCCAACACGTGGCCCTCAAGCATGATGCAAACTGCCTGTAATGAAAGCAATGATGCTCTCGCAGCTTGTGTCCCGTCAGGGCGTTCGGGTCCCCTGTAAAGGCCAATGTTTTAAACGTGTCCCATTTCTCACTGCATGCATTTATGTATGAGTGCAAGCCATAACTGCTGTACGAACCCAGTGACACGGAACGGCATGCTTGTAGTGCGCTTTACAGTGCATTACGTGTTCAGCGAGAAGAGTCCTGTGACGGTGCGAGACATTAAAACAAAGCAAATTACATTACAAATTACAAAGACATTAAAGACTGCATACTACAGTCCTCAGCTTGATTGACGCGCTTGTCAATTACGGGTCAAACTGTGTGTTTTTAGCCGTGTGTGTAAACGCCAGCATCAGAGTACACAGCGAGAAGCACGAGGGCTCTTTGTTTGTTTACTGGCACTTCGCCGCGGGAATCCTTCGCTCTGCAGACGTGTAATTTAGATTTAATGTATTGGCCAGAGACCAAAGACTGCAGGTAATGACTTGCGCAGTTCCTGTGTTAGTTACTCTGAGTGACACTAGGAGATGTGAGCGAGGCAAACACTTCTCAGAGACATTTTGAAGCATCACTCATGATGGGAAATTGCCTGCATGATTTTACTGCATGCCTTCTAATGCCTCATTTCGTTGATTGTAAAAAGTGTACCTGTCAATGGATGCCCTTATTACTATATAACTACTGTAAGTATGTCCAACTTGATCTGCACGCACAGTATAACGATGTAACGCTCATGTCACGATTCGATACATATCACGATACAATGTTATTGCGATACTGACGTGATTAAATGTTAACCAAAAATGTACTGTTGATTAAAATGCTAAATTTGGTATTAAATTTGTGTGTCTAAATGAATAGGCTTGGACTTGTGCTGAAACACAACGCACAGGACAATAGAGACACCAGAATAAGAATATTCATGATTCTGAAGCTGAAAATACAGAATTATTTTAGACGAATATGCTTGAACTCCGTCACTGGCTCGATATATTTAAAATAATGTAGCGCACTTTTTACTGGTAACATCAGACATTTGGATTATCAGGACCCACAAATATTCCCCCATTGCATTATTAAATATTATATTAAACATTATATATAGTCTTTTAATGTAATACTGACACTAAATCTCTGAAAACGTGAATTTTTTCTCACACAGTAATTTTTATTTTGGGTGAACTATACACAATACATAACACCACTACCCACGATACAAATTGTTGCATTTTTGTATTGCGATATATTGTGACACCCCATATATATGGCAAATCTCAACTGCTTGATTGTTATATCATTGAAAATGAGTGATGCAACACCATTATCATCAGCTCGATTCCAACAAGAGACTTCACTTCAGATAAAAGCGTGTGCCAAATGCATAAATGTAGTAATGTAAAAGTGAACAACTTTTATGATGACCTACTTTTGTCCAAATTCCCATGCAGCGTTGCTTGAATTTTTCATGGAGAATCCAACAGTGCATTGTTGCAAATGCATCCAAGATGTCAAGATACGAGAGAAATGTCAAGTATCATTTTTCCAATGTGCTTTAATGCTTAATATAGCATTGCATCTGTAGAGTTTAATTCAGAAGCTGCCGAATTAGATTATGAAGACATCTGAATCCCTCGTGCCTCGCTCTCACCTGGTTTGTACCTGTTTCTGTTGTTAATTTGCAATAACGTTCATTTGCAAGAACTAAAACTGTCGGCTAAGCAACACCGAAGTAAATTTGACAGTAGCGCTGGCTCTTTTTATAACAGCAGGTGAGGAGAGAGATCGGAGAAGACGAGGAGAGAGTCTCTTCCTCACATATTGCCCAGCCCACAGGTATCATTACAGGCTTCATGAAGATAATATTCCTAACACTCAATACCCAGTGCTAGAAAAAGCCCCTCACGCAAAATCCATTATCCATACATCTTAGATAATGGGATTCCTCTTCCCCTGCTCGGCTTGCAGAGTGGCCGTAATAGACTTATAATCAGTTTTTATCATTATTCCTCCCAGCGCTTGAGTTTCTCTGTTGTGCTTCGCCACGATGATCTGCTCTCTTCGCAGACGCATCGCTAGTCCAGGCGAGGGCAGTGGATGTGACCGAAGGCCGAATGGTGAGACCCAACATGTGTCGGACCGGGACAAACATCTGGACGATGCAGGGTCAGACGGGATTCTTAGTATTGTTACATAATCATATATAATGGATAACATTTTTAAAAAGTTGATCCAGTGATCACATGCCTGTTTACTGCTTGTAAATACAGTGGGCACAAAAGAGAGACCCCTAGTAAAAAAGATATATTTTACACGCATTTTCAATTTGATATGAACAATGTTATTGCAAATGATATTATCAGCACTGCAATGTTTAAAAGTTGATTAAAAAAATGTACAGGATTTTAAGCATTGCATAACCGCTCATTTGCATCAAATTTGTGTAGTGGGAACCAAAACATATTTTCAAGTTAGGAAAGTTCAAAAGTTTCTATTGCTTGTAAAAGTCAAAACTTATGCAACTCACTTTTTGAATTACTTTTTTGATGCATATTATTCTAGAGAATCCTTCATCAAAATGAAATGTCAATCAATGCAAGTAGTATTTGGGCACAATATCAGCTGTCTGGCTTCATTTTGAATGAAACGCACACTTTTCACAACTCAATCAGTTTCAATGGATAAAATGAAGGCCTGTCATATTGAGATAGTCTGAGAAATTCACTAATTCATTCTAAATTGGTGTCAAAGTTTATATATGAAAGACTTATATAAAAAAAATCATTGTTTTATTTTTTAATTACATTAATTTAGAATGATTTGCTTTATTTTATTTATTAAATATTTATTTAATTTATTTATTATATTATTGTTTTTGACTCAGATTAAATTGCTATAATCTAATATTATATTTATTAGATTCTAATAGCATTAGAATAACATATAAATAACATAACATATAATAACATAAATAATAAATATATATATAAATAATAACATAAATAAATATATTCTAATGTAAAAATCTTAGTGATTCACTAATCATACTTAACTATACTCTATGTAAAAAAGTTATTTTCTTAATTCAAATTTATTTCTTATGATTCTGTGTTTAAAGGTTATGTTTTGATATACTTAATATACTATATAATTTTTTAATTTGACTATCAGATTATGTAACTATAGTCTAATATTACACTTGAAATAAATTGTAATAAAAATAAATATATTCTAATGCAATTCTTTAAAAAAATCGTACTTGCAATAAAATCTCGCGTAACTCTATTGCCATCAAACTAGATATAGGCTAAGTACAAACTTATTCTTTTATATATATATATATATATATATATATATATATATATATATATAGCAAGTCTGAAAAGTTAGTAGTGTTGCCATTTTTAGTTTCTCCAGCCAACAACAGTTTGTACAAGCAGAGTCTCAGATGCTTCACACGGGCTTATGAAGGAAGAAGTTGCATGAAGTTGAGCTGCCATGTTTGCTAATTCTTGAAGCTCTTCTCTTGGATGGCAGTGCAGATGTAGCCTCACACACAGTGGTTGCAAAGAGACAGAGTAAAACAGAAATGCCACACTGCAGTGAGTTCACTCAGATCTCATCTGCGTCTCGAAAGCAGAACAGCAACGAGAAGTAAAGCAAACAGAACCTGAGAGCAGAAAACCTCAGACACGCTGGAGATCAGCTTCCTCGAGATGGCTCACACTGCCTGGATGTGACGCGCTGAACCTTTTAAGTGGAACTAATTATC
>CM060634.1:31418666-31441436 GCA_030578275.1 Meda fulgida
CGCCAGAGCATTTAACAGCATATTCAAGCAAGAAATGTTCTTATTAAAGCTACTGAAGTTATTCAGTCAAACGCAGTGAGTGCTTTTTCTGTTTTCTCATTTGTAGTTTGAATCATATTTACAGCATATACAAAAGTAAGTACTGTATATTACTCTGCTGTCTAATATACACATGCGATTTCTTTACTTGCTGTTTACATTCACAGACATAACCGACTGTGTTTATGAACTTTGTGTGTTTAAGAGCATTAAGACGTGAAAGGAAACTCACGCTACACGCTGTCTAACATCCAGCTTTTTGTGCGCTTGCTTCAGTTGTGCGCTCAGAAAACCATCAATCAGAAGTTTAGACTGATATGGCTTTAAAACGCATGCAGATAATAAACTTTCATGATTATGAAGAATTGCAATGTAACGTGAGCCTCTTCTGGAAGGGGCGGGAGCAGCAGCTCATTTGCATTTAAAGATACATGCATGAAAACCGCATGTTTTTCCTTCCACTCAAAAATGGCATTTACAACATGGTATAATAAATGACCTGTGGGTATTTTGAGCGGGGCGCGTAACCGTCACATGCTTTGTATTTTCCCATCAAAAACATACCGAGTCCTTCACATAAAATTCAGTCCACAGGCTTTCATAGACAACTAGGAAGTCAAGGAAGTTTTTTTTTTTTTTTTTTTTTTTTTTTTTTTTTTTTTAAAGTTTCCTTACAAGCTGTTCACACACTGGCAATAAAAAGCGATTAATACAAGAACATTCTTACATATACCCCCTTTAAGCTATTTGCCAAGGCAACATTTCTCATTTTCATTTGGTTTAACTTGATGTACTAAAATAAAAATGATTAAAAAGTGATGTTATAATCTCTGACATGTTTTGGCAGACTACTTGCACCGTGAGCCAGTTCGAGATCTCTTCTGAAACTAGTGGAGACACAGGATATTTTCTCAGGAAACATCTGAGATGGATCACCTTCAGGATTTCTCTTCATCGCTGTCAAGGAGAAACAACTGAGATCTCACGAGTGAGTTTTCTTTCCTGTGTGGATTAGTAGTTTTTGTGCAGTTGCAGCGTGTAGGTGTGGTGTGAAATCGTAGTTTTGTGCTTGCGTGTGCGAAGGTGTGTGGGTCACCGCGGCCCTCTGGGGTTTAAGGCCTGATTTCTTCTGCATACGTCAGCAGGTTACGCTCAGTGGAAATTCACCTATCACAAACACACACAGACTTGTACTGAAACACAAACTGAATATCTAAAGGTCAAAAGGTCAAAACAGCTCAACCTTGAGTCTTTACACCGTGTAACACCAGAGAGAGAGTCCATGGCTGCATCTGAAATCACTCTCTTGAGTAGCTGCTTCTTTTTACATACTGTTGAGAAACAATGCAGCGTTATTGCAGCGAAAAATTGCTGAATTTAATCATTTTGCTTAACTTTAATTTATGCATACACATTTAACTATTTTAATATGATAAATGGATAAATGAACATTATTTTATGTATTATGAACAAACTAGCAATGAGCAGTATTTTTAGTTATAAATTAACATTTAATCTAGATTAATAAATCTATGATTATATAAATCTACGATTAATAAAGTACAAACACATTTGGAGCAATTACACAAGTAGGAAATATATAGTTTAAATTAGTATTTGGAAGTAAAATAACATCAACAGGATTGTAGGCCGTTAGCTGTGCTGTGCGAGCTGTGTCCCAAAGCAACTTGATGATAAGGATTAAATTCACAAAAAAATATTTGTATAAATCTGAATGACGAGGACTTTCATGTGCAAATGTCTGCGTTACCTTTACAAGAACCCCTGCAGGATGACTTAGGTGTTCTTTTAAAGACAAACAACAGACAGTTGAGCCGACAATCTCGAAATCAAGTTTGACACAAAGAAACCGACCAGAAATGGTTTAAACCGTCGCAGCGAGTAAAAATTGAAACACTGTCACATTAAAACGCATCTCGAATGCCTTTCAACTGACGTTCTGTTTGTTATTAAAACCCGCAGATCCGGAGACGTGCGGGACAGAAGGCCAAAGATCCTCCCCAATGAGGGAGAACACAAAACAAACCGTAAAAATAGATGAAACATCCTTCGTCTTGACATCTCTGAACAGGCCCAGACACATGCGGCTGATTGAAGACGACGACATTCAAAGCACACCTCCGAAAGAAAGGAAGAAAAAAGCCCTGATTCCACTCATTACTGCACTTCAAACCGACACGCAGCGAAACCCAATCATAATTAAGATGCATAAACAGCAAAACTGCAGAGGAGGCAGTGCTGTTACGTCAAGGGGTTGATCCCGAAGAGACAGGGAGATTTCGGACATCTTGAGGCTCTGTCAAGGAGCACTAATAAGTCGCACTAAAGATCTTGTTTTTAGCAATAGAGCCCCTGCCGTGTGGATTAGCACACTGCTAACATTACAGAAAAGATCTCCTGGTCAAGACTAGCCTTGCATAGTCCAGGCCGTTTGATTACAACATAAAGTCTGGTTCAATTTGCATGCTTATTTGGGACCAAGACTGCCAGTCCATTTAAATGAGAACATCTAATCGACGTGTAGTGACCAACCACAGTACTTTTCATTTTTACACACCATTTAAGGGTCAGTTTTATTTTAAACGCATACCGCACAGGCATAGAATAAAGTTAATATTTAGAATTTATTTCGTTTATATTATTTATTATTAATTATGCATTTATTATTAATAATACATTTATTATTATACATATGTATTTATTAACATTTATTATATATTATTATTTAATAAATGCATTTATTATTTCTTGCTGTTCTGATATATCAGGAGTATAAAATAAATTATATAGGTACATTTTTATAATTTTTTTATTTATTATACATGTATAGAATGTATTATTTATGCCAGTCTATTGTTATATCACTGACATTAAATAATTGAATTAAAAATACATTTAATGTAAATTAATAAAAATGGTGCCACAGTCTGAATTGTAGCCTATAATAAGACACATTTTTATAATAATTGATTATTTTATCCAAAAGTCGGCCTTCTCAATATTTCTCCAAACTAAAAGATTTGGGTAAAAATCACTGATTAGTTCTCCTCAAAAGTTTTGACAATCAGATTCTCAAATCGAGAAACTGCTTTCCAGTTTCATATGCAATATAAATCAGACTAATATGCCCCTACTTGTTTTAGAACGTTCAGAGAACATTCAAATATAACGTTGGTTTGTAAAATGACAAAATGGGAATGAATTTGAATCCAAAAAGTTTGGAATGTTCAGAAATAACGTTTTCAGAACTTAATGGGTACATTAGCAGAACGTTTTATAGAACTGTTTTAGTAGCTGGGAACATATTTAATACGTTTGATTACACAGCCCCCCCAATTGGCGTTTGAATGTCATTCCCGTCATTAATTTACTGTGAACATAAATATGCGGTACTAACGGACATGAGCGTGGCACTAATTTACCGTCAGCCGTAGATCTATGACAGTCAGAAAGCCCGTTCCGTTCCCGTCATCCATCAGCGCGTGGATTTGAAGAGCGATGGCCTGACGCCCGATGTTTACGCTCCTCGTTCCAGCTCTCCACTAACTCACTGACTTTAAATGAAAGCCCATATTCACAGACAGCTCAACATGTCTTTCTGTCAAGAACCGCATATGAGATTGGAACCCGGGGTGAGTATTTTAATCTCATCTGAAGGCAGATAGCTTTAATATTTTTATCTACTCTAACAGGGTAGCGGAAAGCGAGAGCGAACACATTTAGATGAGATTATGTCGGGCACAGTTTGAGCTCAGCGCATGTGGACGCGCTCGAGCGAAGGCGCGCGTGGGAGAACGCCTTATTCACACTTAATAATTCAACATTTTCGGCGCAAATGAACCTTAATAATTTGAAATTGCCACAGCGGCCCCACTGCGAAAGGCGACAATTGTTCAGATGCTTTTGAAAACATACCCTGATGAGAAACAAAAAGATTTACAGTAAATCAACAGCGACTGGTTTCTGTGCGGAGACGCAGCTGCTGAATATTTCAGGCAAAAGTGCATAAAATGAAGTTATTGACACAAAACCAGGGCTTCCCTCTGAACTGGCAGCCAATGCGAACAAAATGATAAAAGTTTAAAGAATCGGCATCAATATCTCAGTTCATCTCCATTCCTCCGGAGGAAGCCTGGCTTTGAAGCGCCGCGTTTGTCAATAGTCAACAATCTTTATTTATGGACGCC
This sequence comes from Meda fulgida, assembly GCA_030578275.1. Taxonomy (NCBI): domain Eukaryota; kingdom Metazoa; phylum Chordata; class Actinopteri; order Cypriniformes; family Leuciscidae; genus Meda; species Meda fulgida. The sequence continues at coordinate 31,422,914 of CM060634.1, forward strand.
CTCCAGAAGGGCTGTCAGATGGGATATTTTGGGTGCAGAATGACTGTAAATCTTTCAGATTCTGTCATTATTCTCGCGGGGCCGCGGCCCTGATCCGGACTCGAGCGGGAACAGCTTGCAGTCTCGAGCACCTGCGTTGATAAAGTCCAACTCAGCATTATGTCTCGCACGCGCTCATGCGGGTAACCGCTCATTCTGGATCTGCCCGAGGCTAAAGTATAGCTAAAGATTTTCATAGAGTTCACTTGTACTTGTGTTTCTGAGTGTTGACTTGTGCTCAGTACACACACACACACAACCAACCATATTTATTATTGGTGGTTATAATAGTGCATCAGGTGCACACTGTGGGATTTTGTCATCGGAGAAGGAACTGTGAAAGATTTATTTCATTACAAGACTAAATCGGCAGTGTTATCGCTTAGTTTGCTCACAGTTGGCCTATTAAAGGCAAAGTAAGTGATTTTTTTTTCCAGAAACATTTTTTGTTACTGTATGCTATCTCTTCACACCCTGATAGCAATCACTAAGTTAAGTGGTCTAAATGTATTTAAATGTGTGTGTTAGGGGTTTCTTCAACTAGTCGACCGTCACAACAACCACTAGTTGGCGCTGTCGGCCCTAATCGACTAGTCGGAAACAAAAATGGCGGCAGGCGTTGAGGTACCTATGCGTCCAAAACGGTTCATAACAAGAATGTTTTAAGTATAAGAATGTTTTAAATGAATGCTGCTGTTTTTGTATTAACACATGTTGATGAAAATAATAATAATAAATAATAATGTTTATTTTCTATAGCGCCTTTCAAGAACCCAAGGTCGCTTCACAATGTAATACAAACAACAAATAGCAAACAAACAACAAGCGAACAAATGCAAAGGCCATCTGCTTACGAGAGACAAAACAGATGGAAAACAAGCATACACTGGTTTGCATGAAAAGGAGATATTGCATTATTTATCAAAATATGCTATTATGATAATGTAGCAGATAGAGTTTGAAAGGTGTAGAACAGAGAAAACAGTGATAAGGAAGGATGATTTATTGGGCAAGCTTGAAGAAATTAGTTTTCAGATGTTTTTTGAAGGACCCGGATGTTGTCGTTCGCAACGAAGATTCGGGGGGCAAGCTTATTCCAGAGCGTAGGGGCCAGCAACATTAAAAGCCCTTCCGCCCACCGTGGAGAGTCTGACCCGGGGTACCACGAGAAGGTTTTCCGTGCTAGATCTGAGGGCCCGAGTTGGAACATAGGCTGTACCAAGTCAACAAGGTATTTTGGGTGCCGGCCATGTAGGGCTTTAAATATTAGGATTAACAGTTTAGAATTTGGGATGTGGTGTATGACAGGAAGCCAGTGCAGGTTGGTGAAGGATAGGAGTGATTGAGCAGATTTTTTATTATACATGAGGGTGCGTGCAGCAGAGTTTTGAACCATTTGGAGGCGGTGTAATGCTTTGGTGGGTAGTCCGCTATATAATTAATTACAGAAGTCCAATCTGGAAGTGATAAAAGCATGATAACAGTTTTCCGCATCTGTAAAGGTAAGAGAGGGGCGAATACAAGCAATATTTCCGAGGTGGAAGAAGCATGATTTGACAGTCTGACTAATGTGTGAGGTGAAAGCAGAGTGTGGGATCGAACAAAACTTCCAGATTCCGTACAGTTTTTGAAGGCCTAATCTCAACACCATCAATGTCAATAAAAATGTCATGTCTGGGTGAGTTTTTCTGATCTAGGTTAATCAACAGGATTCTGTTTTACCAGCATTAAGCTGCAAAAAGTTAGAGGACATCCATGTTTTAAGGTTGTGAAGGCAGGAGATAACTGAAGGGGGTGGAAAAGATGAGTTCGGGGTCAATCGTGAAGTAGATTTGAATATCATCAGCGTAGCTATGAAAATTGAGACCATGCTGTCTGATGGTCTGGCCTAACGGGTAGTAAGTATATTAGAAACAGAAGCGGGCCAAGTACAGAGCCTTGGGGGCACACCATGGGAAACACAAATCTTAACAAATTGTTTGTCTAATCGCATAGATATGAGGTCAACCACTGAAGTGCCGCACTCCGTGATGCCTATTTCAGACAGTCGTGAGATAAGTGTAGAGTGGTACACAGTGTCAAATGCTGCACTGAGGTCAAGGAGAACCAGGATACCTGCCATGTGCACCCCGAATCAGAAGCCAGAAGGGAGATCGTTTAATACTTTTAGGAGTGCTGTTTCTGTACTGTGATGGTGTACGGAAACCGATTGGAAGGGGTTCAAAGAGATCATTGTCACTCTAAGTGTGATTGCAGCTGCGCCACAACTACCTTCTCAAGTAGCTTGCCAACGAAAGCGAGATTTGATATTGGTCTATAATTACTGTGAGTGGCGTTGTCGAGACCAGTTTCTTAAGGATTGGGGTAATGGCTGCTACTTTCAGATTAAGTGTGAACAGAGGCAGTGGCAAGAGAGACCTGTTAATAAGGTGGTTAATAGGTTGAATGAGTAAGGAGGAATGAGTTTTTAACAGTATGTTGGAATTAGGATCAAGTGTACAGGAAGTTGAGTTAGATTTGTTAATCATATTTGCAACCACAGATGTATTTGTGAGTGAAAAAGTGTCTAGCGGACAACCAATCAAATATGGAGTTGAAGGGGTAGTGGCAATGGAGGGTAAAATGACTGATTAGATGTTGTCAAATTTTTTGTAGGAAGAAAGACTGAAAATCTGTCACAAAGATCAGCAGAACCAGTAAGAGCACGGTGGACGGTTGACCAGTTTATTTATTTCTGTAAAAAGAGTTTTGGGTTTGCATTTAGCTTTGTTTGATAAAAGTAGAGAGATAGTTGGAGCGTGCATGTTAGAAGCACTTTCTTTATATTTCACTACCGATCGGAAAAGGCTATGGCATGAACAAGAAGGGAAGTTTTGTTGTGGAGTCTTTCAAGACGCCAACATTTGAGTTTTTTCAGAATTCTGAGCTCAGGGGTGAACCAAGGAGGAGGAGTGGTGTAGACGGAACAGCTCTAGTTATTAAAGGAGCAAGCTCATCCAATACATGACCAAGCGATTTATCGTAGGTAGAAACTATCTCATCAGGACACAGCAGATTGAGTGAGGAAGGAAGAGCAGAAACCGCAATGGCAGTGGAGAAATTTTCGACAGTTATGGTTTTCAGATTTCGGTAGGATATAATAGTGTTAGTTATAGGTTTTACAATGGGTAGTGAGAAGTCAAAAAGTATTAGTTTGTGATCAGAAATACCCAGATTGTGACCCTGGGCATGCACATTGTCAATACCAACCGTACAGAGCAGATCAAGGGTATGAGAGTGAGAATGTGTTGGAAAATCGAAATGCTGAGATACTTCAAAATAATCCAGAACAGACTAAAAGTCTTTTTCAGCAGTACAATCAGAATCAACATGTATGTTAAAATCACCAAGCATCATTATTCTATCATGCCGGGCAAAAGCGAGAGTGAGAAGTTCAGTCAGATCAGAACAAAAGTTTGGGTTGTTTCTAGGGGGTCTGTAAATCAGTAGAATCAGAAGCGGAGCGGGTCCAGCAAGTTGAGGTGAGAGACATTCAAAACTTGCAACATCGAGAATGTCATATTTAGTCACCTTGTAGTTGTTCTTAAAGATCACTGCCAGACCACCACCTCTACCACTAAGTCGAGGTTTTGTGAAATAACTATATCCAGCAGGGGTTAAAAGGTTCAGTTCAATGAAATCGTCAGGTGTTTGCCAGGTTTCAGTCAGAAAGAGTAAATCCAGGTCTCTCTCAGATGTAACTTCATTCAGCAGTGTACCCTTGCCAGTCAGAGAACGAGTGTCAAAAAGTGCACAGTTGTATCGATAGGGAACATGCGACGAGTAGGTCACATCTTTGGTTAGGGGTATAAGAGTCCTAGCACGGTGGAGAGTCACATCGTTACCATGGTAACACCCCGATCTCGGTGACAGTATCACAGGTATTGAGAGAGAGGGGTCATAGTTGTAAAGCCATCTACGTTTAGCAGACCGATGGATATAACGTGTACAACGTGCAATTCCGAGAGTAGTACAAAAGTCAAACGTGGAGGATTCCAGACGGGTTAGACTATTGAGGTTGTGCAGTTGCAGTGCAGTATAGTTTAACTCCATTCCGTGAATGAGAAGCAGAACAAGGTCAGCAAAGCCCAGGGCCAGCAGTCTCAGTGCCGGAGTTTTCTAAATGGCAAAGTACATCTCTTTGCAATTTAAGACAGCACTCACAGAAAACCAAATGGCCACCCACGTTACTACAACACTACGTTAGCCAAAACCCGACTGATATTGAGTGAATCCACAAAACTAAACCAAGCAGCTCGCCAAACAAGTTAAAACTTGCCTACCTCCTGCATTAGATGTTATGGGACTAACAGATATGCAGCGGCAGAGGGCTCGCAGGGAGAGTGATGCGAGGCCAGCACGTTAGCCAGACCAAAGAGGGCAGAACCACAGTAAAACACTACGCAATGAATAAGGGGAAACTTACCCACCAAGAGTGCAGAATGGTAAAGCCGAAACAGTGGACAAGAGGGCTCGCGGGGATTTCATAAAGTGAGACGCTGAGCAGAGAATTAGCAGAGATTGTCCAAAATGTCCAGGGAGTGTCAGGGACTTCGGAAAATGTAACATCCATGCAACAGGTGCTTTGAACATCCAACACTCTTCCATTTAGATTTTATGTCGCAAGAAAGCACATCCAAAGCCAACAGCAGGGTTTATCCCAAGTGTATCCCTAGTAAATATCCAAGTTTCGCGACTCGGGAGAAAAAAAAAAATCCAGATTCTTCGTTCAGCAGTGTCGCCCAGAAGCAGACAACATGAAGTTGAGGATGAATAACTGCTGAATTTATTTATTATGTTATTTCTGAATTTCAAAAATAAATTTCCAATGATTAACCAGAACTCCTTCCTCTGTCTTCCTTAACAATGCTCAATGCGTTAATGTGTCAATTTAATGAATTAATCATTTAACGACTAGTCGACTATTCGCCGACTGTTATGCATAACTAGTCGACTAGCAAAAATCAGTAGTTGTGAAACCCCTAGTGTGTGTGCATTCAGTCGTAGATACTTGAAACTTTGAGGGCTAGTACACCGTCTACAACATCGCCAAGGCTCGCCCCGATCGGCCTGACGGGCACTACAAAGCGGGAAACGCATAAAATCCCTCATAACTTCTAAACCGTTAGACGAGAGCCTGACAATTTGGGGTATTTAGAATTTTTTTGAAAAACATACTTTTGCAAACTAGTCCTAGGTTTTTGACCTAATCCGAACCAAACCAGTGCAGCAACATTCTCTGGAGTCTGATTGTCAATAATTAAATCTGTGGCTATGTGAAAAACGACGCGCCAACTGGTCACTTGATGACGCTATAACATAAATTGGCATGCAGTGTCTTCGCCCAAGGTGCCAAGACTGCCTTTGAACACATTTGCATATCTCAAAATAACGGTTAACAGAGGCCGATCGGGACAAAACTCGCTGGGCCTGTTTGACTTGCGGCCCTAGAGGCCTGTGAGAAATTTTTGATAGAAATTACTTTCGTCTTTGTGTTTTTCACGTGCATAAAGAATTGTATATTCTACAATTTTTGGCACACACCCATGACATTCATACCGCATGGAAGAACTCAATCTGAACATCTTTACCTCTTGGACCACCACCGTCCATCGAATCGTTCGTTAAATATTGGGGATTATTTCAAAAACCAACTTTGGCGAACTAGCCCTAGGTTTTTGATAAGACAACTGCGGACTCTCTAGGTCAATAATTATCAAAAACATTTTTTACTTTGGCCTTTGGATAAGCTACATTTAGAAAATACATGTGGCCAAGTCTACCCAAAAGCCTATCATTCCTAAACGAAAACTCATAACTTCACATCAATAGGTGAGCACATGAGGCACATGATTCTAAAGAAGCGTGCAAACTTTTACGGAGATTGGCCCATTGGTGGGGCTATAACAGTTAAAAAGTTCTAAAAATCCTGTATTTATATGCAAATGACATGAAATGGCTAAAAATGTCCCCCTTCTTGCCTGATTTGCGTAAAACTTCACAAAATTGGGCGTGCACACGCGTCACATGATTCTAAAGCATGGAAATTTGTATGGACATCTGGCCATATCTGGGGCTTTAACTGATATAAGGTGAAAAAAGATTTAAAAACCAAATATTTCCTTAGTAGACTGCCTGTATTGGCTGTAAATGGTCTATTCCATCTATGATCTCTAAGTGAGTCAATGCTTGCTAAATAAAACATTATACCTTTTTACGTGTATGCTTAAAGGACTTAAAGCGTTTGAACCACGATAATCGCTGCCCACAGCTATATTTATTATTATATTGTCATGTGCTTTGAGACATGAGGGAGTTTTAACGCCATTTCTCATGACACATTTGTTTGCTCCCTGCTGTGATCCTTCATGTGTTTTGGAGGAGGCGTAGTTTTGGAGACGCTCTGACGGGATCTTATTATTTCAGCTCACTATTGCTAGCCTCTCCAAAAATTGCCTACCCTACCTTTAATTGCTTTTGCAATTGGGTTTATGGCAGCGAAAGTTTTGGTTGCACTCTTGCATTTCTCCATTGATGGCATTTAAAAGTGCACATCCTGTCGTGTTCTGAAAAGTGCAACTGTTAAAGTATATTTAGTAAATGTTTTGCCAGTGCTCAATATTATTGTGTCATTTTTGTTGCATTCAAAATAAGAGCACTTAATTTTCCAGAATACATCGCCTGTTTGTGAAGAATTCAAGTTCCAACTCATGCATGTGCTGAAAAGAAGCAATCCTTTAATTCCTCAAAGTATGAAATGCACTTCTGTTTCCCGTTTGTTCTTGCAGCACCATCAATGATGTCAGGACCTCTTTTCCCAGAAGCTTAAGATTCAAAAAGACCTGCACATGCAGAAACAAGTATCTAAAGATCAGCACAATTCAATACACTTCCAGAATGTGAATGTAAAAGGTTAGTTGCCTTTACTAAACTATTATAACCCTTTCCCTCCAGATAGTTTCTCACTACCACAGCACACTCATGTCTCTCCCCATAACCTGACTAAGAGGAAAGCAGAGATGAAGAAGAGCTGTAACTGCAGATCTGCTGAGGAAGAGCAGAAGTCATGACTCCTGAAACCCAAGCGAGCGCTGTAACCTCGGTTTCGCCTCTGGATCTGGACTCCGGCCAAACCGTGATCATCTCCTTGCGGGAAGGACATCAACAATTGCCTGATCGTGTCCGATTAATTTCAACGTCACCCGTATTCGTTTAGTGAGTTGATTGTTAAATTGATTTAATTATCAGATCCCTCTTAGTGACATTGATCTACTCTCGCTAATAGGAGTCACCTATGCATGTAATTGGCTTTAATGCATATCAAACCGAGGGCGCGCGCAAACAGCTCGCGGAGAACGCAGATTTAGTTATCAGTTTTAAAGGGCAGGATGAAGCAGCCAGATCGAGTTTTCCAATATGAACACAAATGTGGCCTTTTGCGTGATGGATTGTGGCATGGCTCTGCATTAATCTCTTCATATTTTGACTTGTTTGGCTTATGGATTCTGCATATTGATACAGTCTGCCTCGAGCATTAGATGGCTGTGTTTATGTAGGGGTCAGTCCAGGTTATTAACAATGTTCCCTGCTCATTTAGTCTGGATTGCACTAATTAAAGGGTTAGCAACACCTAACACCCGTTTTACTTGCGTAATGTGATGTGAACTTTTATATCAGTGAATATCTGTGATATTACACAGTGAAATATGCAGAGAAGGACTCGACTTTAGATTCATCAGGAATTGAATGGATCGTGAAAACTGCAGTTGAGGGATTGAAAAGAGTGATTTGTGTTGTCAGCTGAAAAAGAACGGCATTTCAGGGGTGAGGCAAGCCGTTACAATTTGATGAAAGATTCTGAAGACAAAGATGACTTTACATACAATAATGAATAGTTCACAATAAGACAAGTGTGTTAAGGTAAATGTAAACAGACGTCACATATCCCGTGTATTCATCAGGCCAGTGTAAATGAGGTTGAAGAATATCAAGCTGTGTGTGGTTTGACTCCAGGAGTGAGTGTGAGGCTGGCAGTGAGTGTGAGGTGTGTTTGTATGCATGCGGCGCGTAAGGGATAAAGAGCCGCGTCAGAAGCAGCGCAGCATGACTAAGCCCTCAAACGCCTGTTCCAGCACATTTTTAACACAAACACAAGTTGTTCAGGCTGGAGGTCACATGACCCCCATATCGTCCAATCCCGAAGGGCCGCCATCAAAAGCTGCCAACACCTGGATCCATCTGGAAACTCCCCTGTCGAGAGCAACCGTAATAAACCTGAAGGACCAGTGAGCTGCCGCTCCACAAAAATCCAGCGGCGTGATCCGATCTTCCCACTCGTACCTCCAGCACGCTCCGTACAGGCCACAGATAATTAGTTTTGCTCCTGAAACTTGAGGTTTCACTCCTCCTCCAACCAAAAAAAGAATTATAAAAAACAAGCGTGACCTTAATAACCAGATGAGAAGGGCCGTGTGGAAGAAGACAGAAGGAGTTGCATCAGCGTTTTGTTGATCTGTTTATCCAGCTGTGTGTGGGAGCGCTGCTATTCTCCAGGTTTTCATTTTTCATTCTCTTTCTCTTTATTCTTTCCAGGGATGGACTTGTACTGGAAGTGCCGGCTGAATACTGCCTCTGCTGTGTTACAGTTCATTTACTGAGGGATCCAAAAGTCTGAGAGTAATAGCTTCTGAATTTTTTTTTTTTCAGATGTTAAATCTTTAAATACATTTTTTAAACAGAAATTGTATCTGAAATCTAGAGCAGCACAGCTGTTTTCAACATTGATATTAATCATAAATGTTTCTTGAGCATCAAATCATCATATTAGAGTGATTTCTGAAGGATCATGTGACCCTGAAGACTGGAGTAATGATGCTGAAAATTCAGCTTTGATCACAGGAATAAATTATATTTTGCATTGTATTCACATAGAAAACAGCTACTTTAAACTGCAATAATATTTCACAATTTTACTGTTTTTATTGCATTTTTAATAAAATAAATGCAGCTTTGGTGAGCAGAAGAGACTTATTTCAAAAACATAAAAAAATCTGACCGACCCCAAACTTTTAAATGGTATTAGACTTTAAAAAGTGTAGAATTAAATAACACTTTTTTGGGTCAATTATTGTTGATTTATTTCTATATTTTAAAAGTATACAAATGATGCTGATCATGATCTTTAATCATGTTTTTCAATCAAACATTTTACTCAAATTGTTTTTCATATGTATTTTTTAAAATTAAATAAAAAAAAATGGGTCACACTTTAGATTAGGATCCAATTCTCACTATTAACTACGACTTTAGCCTCAATAAACCCCAATTACTCCTTATTAATAGTTAATAAGGTAGATGTTAAGTTTATGCAGAATAAGGCATTAATATGTGCTTTATATGTACTAATAAACAGCCTAGTAATATGCATGCTAATAAACAACTTAATGGTGAGAATTTGCCCCTATAGTGTTATCAAAAAAAATAAAAAAAATAATTGTCCTACTTATTTACTTCCTGAATCTGTATACCTCCGTGTTGGTTTCTGTGCCTCTGTTTCATCCCCTGCTCTCCTCACACGCTGTTGGATCAGTCTTCTCTCCTTCTCGTCGTCAGTCAGCAGGATAACGTGTTCACGAGCAGCCCTGTTGCTTTAACACATGTGGAGCGAATGGAGGAAACCTGTGGAGGAAACTCGCTGTGAACAGCGGTGTGTGTGACTGCGAACACGCAGACTCTGTTGCTGCTGTCAGGTGGAGGGTGAATAACGTGCTAACGACTTAAACCAGCGGAGAGTGAGTGTGAGGACAGTCGCTGAGAGAATGACGTGGCAGCGGAGGAAGAAAACACACCGTCGATCTGTATCTAGGCCACAGACTGAGAACAGCGAAGGTCCTCGGGGAGGATAAACATGCAACTCCACTCGCCGTACAACAACAACAGCCAGTGAAATGGAAGCTGACACAACACACACACACACCTGCCATAAAGCACAGCGTTATACAACCTGGCAATGAATTAGGACCGAAATCAGTTATTTATTGTACACGTCAATCAAAATTGATTGTGTCTTGGTCTTATTGTAAAGGATTCATTAACACGCTAGCGCTATTCCAAAAAAAAAAAATATATTAACAGGTAGGCTAGTTGAAAAGCTGTAATCAATCATTTTATCCCTGAAAACTCATCTTTTATCAACAAAATAACATATTTAAACGTTATATTTTGTCATGACTTAAAATAGCTTGAAAGTAACTCTACACCCTTGCCTCATTTAGTATGCGCGGTTTGATGAATATGCAAATGAGCCCCCCCTCCACTCACATACAGCAGCTCAGAGATGACGATCTCGATGATGATGACCACTGGTTGACGATCACACGTTGATCTGATTGGTTACAAGGTAGTTTGTGACGTCATAAACAGATTTCAAACCGTGTTTTTGAGACTGTCTTTGGTTCACTGCAGTTTTAAGCAGAAAATACAGTGCATTATTCGAACCTCAAGATATTACAGTCGACTTATGAATTTACACATGCTTTGTCTTAAAGCATATTAAAAACACCACATAGACATATAAACAACAGTAAAAGCTTGATTTTCCCCACAGGGAGACTTTAAGCAATTGTTTTAGGCTGCTGTTTTAGGTAATTGCATTAATGATGATGTGAAAACGAAACATTTCCATTGGGATTCGTGGAGATGCTCTTTTAGCCTTCATGTTCCAGTCAGCCTCCTATTGAACACTGATTTACACCATCCAATCAATTCCCAATGGATAAAATCAAGTCCTGTCCTGCATCGTTTCTTTCTCATTAAGGAAGTAAAATCAATTTCGAACAGCGTTTCATGTTCACTTTAAAGGAACCGTTTGCATAAACATGAAAGTTCTTCTTTACGTGCCCTCATGTTGTTGCAAACCCGTAAACATAATTGCTTGGAGAAATTTTAGAGAATCTTCATGCAAAAAAGACTCCAAATGAGCATAAAAATAGTCCTTTTGACATGCTTGTCTGCTGAAGTTATATGATCTGCTCCTTTTAAGGTATGACACATTTCATATTTAGATGAAACTAAGATCAAAATGTGTGCATTTCAGGTGTTTTTTGTGTAATCTGTGTGTTATTGTCTCCATGACTATCATTATAATGTATTTTAAACACACACATATAGAGAGATATACATCCGATGTGAGAGAGTCAGAGAGATGAGGGCCGCTGGGCACGGTTTTATTATCTGACACACGGTGCTTCACAATGTGTGTGTGTCTTCCCGTGTTTCACATAGATTACAGCACAAAGCTTCTATGATCTCAGCAGCTGCGAGTGTGTAAATCAGTTTTATTGTAGTGAAGAGAGAAAGAGATCAGCATCCCTACATTGGGGTTAAATAAAATAATCCTCAAACATGCTGCTAAGCACTTGCTAGGTTCTTCTGGGTGGTTGTTGGATTGTTTCATACTGGACCAATTCAAAGGTGCCAATCCTGAGTTTTTGTTTTTTTTTTGGTTTCAGGATACATGTGAGTGGTTGCTAAGGCGTTGCTATGCAGTGTTCAGTTTTGACAGTTTTGTTAGGGTGTAGTAGAAGGTTGCCAGGGTGTTGCTGTGCATTTTTTAGGGCATTTCTTGGTGGTATCTAGGGTGTTTTAAGCGTTTTCCGGGTCATTGTTAAGGTGTTGCTAGGGTCTTCTGGATGGTTGCTAGGTAGTTCTTACTGGCCCAATGAAAACAGCCAATCCTGAGTTTTGTGGTGACAGGATACATGTGGGTGGTTGCTAGGGTGTTGCTAGGCAGTGTTCTGAGTAGTTGCTGGGATGTTAGGATGTTGTGGAAGGTTGCCAGGGTGTTGGTGCAGTTGCGAGGGTGTTCTGAGTAGTTGCATTTCTTATTGGTATCTAGAGTGTTCTAGGTGTTTTCTGGGTGATTTCTAGGTAGTTCCCTTCCTAGCATACTTGGATGGTGTGAGTGGTTACTAGGGTGTTGCTATGTGGTTTGCTAGGAAGATACTTTCTAGCCTGAGTCAAAACAGCTCGTCCCCAAGTTTTGTTTCGCATGCATGTGTGTTATGACAAGTTGACAAAATTGAAGTGTACTTGTTAAGCTGTTGCTAGGGGGTTGCTAGGGTATTCAGAGTAGATGTCCAAAAAGTCCAATAAAAATACAAAACAAAAACAGCCTATGGTGGTTTGCTGGTCTTGTTTGGTGGTTTTAGGAGGATTTTGGGTACATATCAGGGTGAAAAACTAGCAGGCCAACTAGCCCTAAACAGAGTGCACTGTGTGTTTATGTGCAAGTAAGTGAAATTTGTTGGTAGGCAGATTGTCTTTGCACAAACAACTGTAACCTGACAGCATGCGTGAATGCAATAATAATGTCCTAATCCAGATCTGTAAATCTCCTGGAGTGTTAGTGCGTGGGTCACGCTGACGAGCGTTTACATATGGAGCGCTGCGGAGCGTCTTTTCTCCTTGATAAATGATTCTGTGAGTGAAAATGCTGAGTTAACTGTACAGACTCTGCGCTGTTCACCTTGAATAAGGATGTGCACGCCATCTATTTATGTCCCAGTGTGCGCTGCCGTTTCTCAGCTCAATTCTTCCGCTTTTGTTCAACAAACAAAAGCTTACAGAAACATAATGTTTTGTAGAAATCCACCACGTACCGGTGAACCCTGGCTAATCTCTGTAAGAATGAGTTATTCTGCAATCCTCGACGTCTGAAAGCAAGCACATGGATGAGGTCATGAGGTCAGTGTCTTCACCTGGTTAAGCTGCAGTCAGTTCACAGCAACCGCTCAGTCACACATCCCTTTTTAATGCAATACAGCTTTATTATCCCAGATATATGTCATTTTTTTGTTGAATATATTCTTATTATTATTAATGTCTATATGTGTATATATATATAGCTATCTATCTATCTATCTTAGATAGATAGATAGATAGATAGATAGATAGATAGATAGATAGATAGATAGATAGATAGATGTGATTAATTAATTTCACAGCCCTATTGGTAAAAGTAATAATAATATATAATATAATAAATAAATAAAAGATATATATAGCAATTATTTTATTATTTTAGTAATATTATAGTATACATATATATATATATATATATATATATATATATATATACACACATAAGTAAATAAATAAAATGTGTGTATGTATGTATGTATATTTACAGTATATATATATATATATACTGTAAATATACATACACACATTTTATTTACAGCTATAGGAGGAGGTGAGCAGAACTTAAATTTGCATTTTGTGTGACTTAAAATAATGGTCACGTTTATGGTAGACATTTGTTCTTTTTAGAGTTTAATCACCATCCAATTTTCTTATATTGAAAAAGTTGTTCAGACATTCAGCCTGACATCTCAAAGAAAATGAGTAAATGATTACAAAATGTTCATTTTTGCTGAATTATTTCTTCAGTATTAAGGGCAGGAAGTTTAATAGACAGTCAGGCCGCCACACTTCAATTCAACACTCAGCGTTTCAATATTTGCTGATTGTGTTATGTGAAATATCCACATGCTTCTTCTTAATGGTTTTAATGACTCATTCTCCTCAGAAAGTGAAGAGGAGCTGAACTGGAGCCCGTGTCAGGAGATCTCGTGTCTCCTTGGAGAGAGGACACCGGGTCACAGGATCCTCGGCTCTGCCAGACGCAGTCAACAGATGCAAATCCTCTGAATAGGCCTCATTAGCACTTAGCACTTACAACCAGACCAGATGTCACGCCAAACCTATTTTCATACAAATCCAGCTAATTAATTCCTGAAAAAACCTGCTGCTCCTTCAGGGAGATGAGGGGAGAAATGGCACCATGAATCGTAGGGCCTATTTAAATTCCCGTTTCCTTGCGGAGAGGAGCGCACTATTCATAATCTGGTTTGTCGGGATTAAAGAGAAAAGGGGGAAATCACCATCACAATGGGGAAAACTGTCGCACGTCTTTCCTGCGCTCATGAAATATGAAAAGGCGAGTCGGGCGCTCGCGACACGCAGGACTCCAGAACGGGCTTCGCTCTGAAATACTTGCCAAGAATTAATTAACTGCAAAGAAAAATATTATGAATTATCCATACTTTGTATGGGAATCTATATCCATCAACGTGTGCAATGCACTTTTATTTAATGCATTTTGCAGCTGTGGAAATCAGTTCCTAAAGGTATTAGCCTACTTTTTAAAAAAGTAACTTTTTTGTGTCTCTGTGTATGTGTGTGTGTGTGCCTGTTTTATCGTCTGCCAGGCAAAAATCACAAATTTGATTGCTCATACTTATCTATATGGCATATACAGTACAGAATAATCTTGAGGCAGTAAGAAAACACCTAGCATCCACCCACCACATTTTTAACCTGCATAGTAACGCCCCGGCAACCAGTGAGTTTTTGGACAAACACGACTGACTGTAGAGATCGTCTCACATTACAGTAGGCTTTGAATTTAGTTGGGAAATACATTCTCCAAACTCATAGCCTTGAAATACGAGTTCAAATATAGATGATCTGCTGTGGAGCACAATAATATTCAAATCTTCAAACTCAACCTTCAGGACATGAGTGTGTGGTGATGAAGGCTTCAGCGGCAAAAACACACAGCAGATCTTAGACGGAATATCAAGAGGCCTGATTTTTCTACTTGTCCAACAGGAACTGTACTGCACTAATTACTATTACGATGCCAACCGTATCAGAGAGTCGATTACCACATTTTGATGTCCAATGACTACAGAGTAATGAAGAGCAAGCAGTTGTAGGCTACTAAATTGTACTATTTTACTCTTAAGAATGTTGAATAACAATAATGAAATACACTGTGTGCATATTCACTGTCAAAGGATTACACAAATGCAAAGAAAATGTACATATGAAGAGCATAGGCCTGCGCAAAATGATAAACAAAATAAACAATGAAATATTTCAACAGATTTGAAATTCAAGGATACAGATGTTAGCTGGTCTGTGATCAGGCAGTGAAACATAGATTGCAACAGTCCGTGTAGTCTCTACCGTTCTTTAAGATGTTCAGATGTCCGAATAGCGACGTGACGTTGGTCGTCGAGATGCAGTCTCAGGCACTGATGTATATGAATCCTCCGCGATAATAAATGCAGGTGTATAATCTAGGATGTATTACTGAATATTTATCTCGCTGATGTATGACTCTCAAATGTGGTTCTACAATAAACAAATAATGTAATGAGTAACATAAAACTTTATAGATGTGCAATTAACACGGCAGAAATGCTGAGACATTACAGCTCTATATAATGGCATTTGCCACTATTAACATAATATTTCACACAATCAGGTAACCGCACTCTCATATACCATAAAATATAATGGACCAGCCGGGGTAGAGTGGGGTAAAGTGAGACATTTTTACATTTGCTCTCCTTTAAGCAAGCTATCAGTAAAATTGACACATTTCCCATTAATTCGGGATGTTTCATGGAAATTATCAGAATGTATTCAGGACGAAGGAGAGTGAAAATATGATTGTTTTTAAAAAGTGGTCTTGTGTCTCACTTTACCCCGAGACAGACCAGGGGGGTAAAGTGAACCAGCTGGGGTAAACTGATCCACTTACTTTTATCAGAGCCCTGGCTCCCTGGAAAGCAGATGACTGGTATCATCATGAGTGAGTATGGGTGTGGTTACGAGGAGAAAAGTGATCTCGACAAATGCCTCCAACCTAGGTTGGGGGGCCCTTTATGACGGCAGGCCCGTCTGGCCTATGGTCAAGCCTGGAGAAGCGCCTATAAACTGTCTAGAGATGAGAGCAGTCGCTCTATCGCTGAAAGCCTTTCTCCTGTACTTAAAAGGCCACCACGTCCTGGTCCGGACGGACAACATGGCAGCAGTGGTGTCCGAAACAAATCGCCAGGCGTTCTCAGGTCACGCAACCTGCAAGCCATGGCCAAAAACCTAATTTTAATGGGCTCAGCACAACCTGTGCTACCTAAGGCGGCGCACGCCCCAGGCATTCTGAACCAGGGTGCGAATATGTTATCCAGAGACAATGTTCCCCCAGGGAATGGTCTCTTCACCCACAGACGGTTCAGCTAATATGGAGCATCTTCGGCGAAGCAGAGGTCGACCTGCCTCAGAAGACAACGCTCATTGCCGAATATTTTTCTCAAGAGCAGGGTATTTTTCTTATGCTTGCCCATGATTGGCCGAGCCGTCCGCTGTATGAATTCTCTCCGGTCACGATGTTACCACAGGTCATCGAACGGATCAGGGAGAGCAAGTGTGCAGTGCCACTAATAACATCTCTGGAAACCCAGTTATGGTTCTCCGTGCTGGTACAGCTGCGGTGCCGCTGAGGAGAGACCTCCTCACGCAGGCAAACCGATTAATCTGCCATCCTGTCCCGACTTGTGGGCCCTTTAGTATGGCCCCTCAACGGATACTCGGGTCTCCAGGAAAGAGTGCTGAAAAAGATCACTGAGGCAAGGGCGCCGTAAACTAGACGCCTCTACCCGCAGAAATGGGTGGTATTTCCTGGCTGGTGCGCTGCACGGAGCCTGGACCCCTATTTGTGCGAAGTATCAAGTATACTCGCCTTCTTACATATTAAGAAGTAGGCGTTTGGACGCGGGTCATAACCCCTCCACGTTCAAAGTGTATGTGGCTTTGATCAGGGGATCGCTTCAGTCGACTTAACCTGACTACCTTTGGCTGAACTGGTCAATATAAAGGCTTAGGCCACACCCATTCTGGAGGGCTCTGACACGGCCGGGCGTGAATTAGCCTGATTGGTTCTTGCATCTGAGCCGCCTCGCCATAGGTTCGTGCAGTTGCCGCAGCACATCCAATGACCGCACAAGCCGTTCATCTGTGTCGCTGTGCAGCTGCACTGCGTTTTAAAAATTTTGACTTCAATATTTCACATTTTTAAAACAGGGCTCCTCCTCAATATCTTGTCAATATCTTGTCAGGCTTGTCAATAATTCTATCCCTTGCAGCTGCTGTTATAGACTTTTTTCCTTCCTTGACCTCAGCGGCTGCACTCTCCATCTCCTCGAGGGTGTTTTGCCCCATGTTGTCTTTCTGGTGTATTACATTGGCATGATGGCTTTTCTACAATGTTTATGACATTAAAAAATAAAGCATATGTAATGTAATATTACATTAAAATAGTTTAAGACTAAACTTAACTTGTGCCTCATGTCTCACTTTACCCCACAGCATTTGTCTCACTTTACCCCACTGCCACATTTTAGAAAAAAACGATCTCTGTTAGTAATTCAGGATACTCTTTAGCGAGCATCATCACATGGTTTTATGTTAGTAGTTCATCAACATGTATTATATAAGTTTTTCTACCTGAATCAATTTGCTTTGGGACAACAGTTGATTAAGTTGACAGCAAGAAAATATACTTTTACGTGCAAAAAAAATATTTTTGTGAAAAAAACATGTTTATCGCAGCACCATGAGGTCCTCTCCTACATGGCCAAGGGGAAATGGGATGGCTTGAAAACATAATGGTCACATGACCACAAATGTGTTTCCGTTGACTAGATACAGGGGTGTCTCACATTACCCGATGTCTTACATTACCCCGCTCTCCCTACATCAATCTAAACAGTGAATAATAAGTGACACAATAATAATAATATAATGAATACTCAAATGTAACTCAGAATCTTCAATGACGCACATTCAGGAATCGTCACTATGGAAACTTCGCGCAAAGTTTAATCAAGAGCACAAATATTCTATTCTGCAGTTCACAACGCGAAAGCGCTGCAGAAAGAGATTTTAATCTATCTTATTTTACTGCTTTACAGGTAAGATTGCAGGACCTCAGCTTTCCCTCAGGATCCGAACGGAAAAATATGATCCGCTTTCGCGCGATCTCAATTAAGCCACACCTCCTCACATTCAAATCACTGACCCACATTATAGCTGCACACCCTTATAATTAATGAACACAAACTGAACATGGGCTTTTTAACACTACTTCAATGTATATTTCAACTGGCAAGCATTATGTGCAACACAGTACCAAAATATTTATCACCAGACTACATCTGATGCTTTTACCCTAAACAAACCTCTTCTGTTTCTACACACTGCATTACAGTACATTCAGGAGAAGTCCATTTAGAGCTGTGCCAACACAATTTGACATAAAGCCATTTCAGCTTGCTTGTGTGTCGTAGAGCTCGTCTATCAGAATACGCACACACACGTTATTAGGATTGTAGTTATTGTATCTCCTCGTCCTCATTCCGCAAACACACTTTCATAGTGAGAAACCTTTTTAAGGACCACTGGCTTTTACAATTAGAAGTATCAGCCATAGAAAAAGAAAAAAAAGAAAAAAATCAATTTGTTGAATCATAGAGGCCATTTTCTTTAAGCAGGAACGTCTGGGATGATCAGTTGAGTGTTTCAGCTGATGAATATT
>CM060634.1:31441936-31446936 GCA_030578275.1 Meda fulgida
GAAAAACATACACAGGTCACAAAATCAAAATGAAAAGAGAGTCCCAAAACTGACATTTTACTTTAAAGTTTTATTTGCAATTCTCAATGATTTTCATTACTGTAATATTCCAGTTTAAAATGATCGTAAAAGTGAAATGTGCAGCAGATGCACCATATGCTAATGAGAACTTTTGGGAGCGGAATGGTATGAAAATAATAATCATCACAATGCAGAATGGTCCTAAAAATAGGAAAAGACCAAAATATAATTTCTTATTGTGAGGTGAAATGTGACCCAGACGGGTTCTTGACAGGTTTAATGGGATACACCCACACACACACACTCATGTGTATAAATATAGCCAACATGAGCACATACACACTCACACATACACACTCACACAGCAACAGGATCATTATTGTGAGTGATTCATCAGTGCATGTTATTACAGAAGAAAGTCTTTGTCTTAGAGAATGGGGCGGGGATAATATTCATGAGGAATTGATGTAGATTCTGTTGAAAGTTGTGTTGATGTTTTGCAATATAAATAAAAGTATACAAAAACCACAACATACATTATAGATTCTTTAATGTTTGTGAAAGACATATTGAATGCTTACCACGGCAGCATTTACATGATAAAAACAGTTAAAAAAATAATACAGTAAAATATTGTGAAATATTATTACATTCTACAACAGCTTTTCTATGTGAATATATTGTATGATGTAATTTATTCCTGTGTTCAAAGCTGAATTTTCAGCATCATTACTCCAGTCTTCAGTGTCACATGATCCTTCAGAAATCACTCTAATAGGATGATTTGCTGCTCAAGAAGCATTTATGATTAATATCATTGTTGAAAACGTTTTTTACTGCTTTGTGTTCTTTGTGGAAACTGTGACACATTTAGTTTTTTTCTTTGATGAATAGAAAGTTATAGAAATAGAAAGTAAATCCTTTGTAAAATAAGTGTGTTTACTGTAACTCTATGTCCGTCAGGAACACTATCGTCAAATACGACTGAACATTGGCATGCAGTTAGGATTGGTCTGGTTCTGTTCTGGGCAGCCTAGCGTGGATAAGAGCAGCAATAACCCACTTACGGTAAACAGAACAGAACCAACATGTATTGCAGATATCATTAATTCAAGAATTTATTCTGTTTAAGGGGAATCTGAGGCCAGATGCTGACTGACGGCAGGTGGAGCTGGGGAGGGAGGAGGGCAATGAGCTCCTGAGAACACGATACTGATGATAACACCGAAGAGCTTATAGATATAGATATATATACAGTGAGGAAAATAAGTATTTGAACACTATTTTGCAAGTTCTCCCACTTAGAAATCATGGAGGGGTCTGAAATTGTCATCGTAGGTGCATGTCCACTGAGAGAGACATAATCTAAAACAAAAAATCCAGAAATCACAATATATGATTTTTTAACTATTTATTTGTATGATACAGCTGCAAATAAGTATTTGAACACCTGAGAAAATCAATGTTAATATTTGGTACAGTAGCCTTTGTTTGCAATTACAGAGGTCAAACGTTTCCTGTAGTTTTTCACCAGGTTTGCACACACTGCAGGAGGGGTTCTGGCCCACTCCTCCACACAGATCTTCTCTAGATCAGTCAGGTTTCTGGGCTGTCGCTGAGAAACACGGAGTTTGAGCTCCCTCCAAAGATTCTCTATTGGGTTTAGGTCTGGAGACTGGCTAGGCCACGCCAGAACCTTGATATGCTTCTTACAGAGCCACTCCTTGGTTATCCTGGCTGTGTGCTTCGGGTCATTGTCATGTTGGAAGACCCAGCCTCGACCCATCTTCAATGCTCTAACTGAGGGAAGGAGGTTGTTCCCCATAATCTCGCAATACATGGCCCCGGTCATCCTGTCCTTAATACAGTGTCCCATGTGCAGAAAAACACCCCCAAAGCATGATGCTACCACCCCCATGCTTCACAGTAGGGATGGTGTTCTTGGGATGGTACTCATCATTCTTCTTCCTCTAAACACGGCGAGTGGAATTATGACCAAAAAGTTCTATTTAGGTCTCATCTGACCACATGACTTTCTCCCATGACTCCTCTGGATCATCCAAATGGTCATTGGCAAACTTAAGACGGGCCTTGACATGTGCTGGTTTATGCAGGGGAACCTTCCGTGCCATGCATGATTTCAAACCATGACGTCTTAGTGTATTACTAACAGTAACCTTGGAAACGGTGGTCCCAGCTCTTTTCAGGTCATTGACCAGCTCCTCCCGTGTAGTTCTGGGCTGATTTCTCACCTTTCTTAGGATCATTGAGACCCCACGAGGTGAGATCTTGCATGGAGCCCCAGTCCGAGGGAGATTGACAGTCATGTTTAGCTTCTTCCATTTTCTAATGATTGCTCCAACAGTGGACCTTTTTTCACCAAGCTGCTTGGCAATTTCCCCGTAGCCCTTTCCAGCCTTGTGGAGGTGTACAATTTTGTCTCTAGTGTCTTTAGACAGCTCTTTGGTCTTGGCCATGTTAGTAGTTGGATTCTTACTGATTGTATGGGGTGGACAGGTGTCTTTATGCAGCTAACGACCTCAAACAGGTGCATCTAATTTAGCATAATAAATGGAGTGGAGGTGGACATTTTAAAGGCAGACTAACAGGTCTTTGAGGGTCAGAAGTCTAGCTGATAGGCAGGCGTTCAAATACTTATTTGCTGCTGTATCATACAAATAAATAGTTAAAAAATCATATATTGTGATTTCTGGATATTTTTTTTTTTAGATTATGTCTCTCTCAGTGGACATGCACCTACGATGACAATTTTAGACCCCTCCATGATTTCTAAGTGGGAGAACTTGCAAAATAGTGTTCAAATATTTATTTTCCTCACTGTAGATATAGATATATATACAGTGATAGGCGTCGTGTTTCTATAGGTAGAGGATCAGCTGACGCGAGCATGACTAACGTGACCTTTCAATACGCTTAATATTAACTTAACCAGTTTAACTGTGCTTATTACTCATTAAACACACACACACACACACACTCTCTCTCTCTCTCTCTCTCTCTCTCTCTCTCTCACACACACACACACACACACTCTCTCTCTCTCTCTCTCTGTCTCTCTGTCTCTCTCTCTCTGTCTCTCTCTCTCACACACACACACACACACACACACACACACACACACACACACACACACACACACACACACACACACACACTAATATAGTAAAGTAAGTAAGACACGTTGCCATTTCAGGCTGATTTCTCATGCACCCCCCTCGGGCTGATAGTGAAGTCATACTCGGAGTCGAGCAGCCAATCAGGAGGCTGGAAGTGAGGGATGATTTCAGCTGATCTCAGAGAGTGTGTTCACACCGTCACCCTGCAGTCCTCACAGGGGAAACACACAAATGTGCCTCTCCTGAGCTGACTGGCAGACAAACTGGGTCAGCACCTCCTCTCAGACACACACACACACAAACACACACACACACACGCATACACTCACAGACACACACACAGAGAGAGAGAGAGAGAGCTTCTTGAGGTTTTGGAAATATTTGTCTAGCTGCTGCACTTGTCCTTTGGAAAGTGCCTTTTCTGTCAGACACGTGTGTGAGTAACAGCCTGTTAAAGGTTGATTCAATCACGTTTAAGAAATGTTAAGTGCTTCCTCCACGAGACGGAGGGGAAACAGCTCACAGTGAACCAATGATGGAGGGTCTCTGTTCAGACTGTAAACTCATCTGCCAATCGCTTGAGAAGCTGTGATGTCACCGCGTCACATCACGATCCGTCAGGGATAAACATGCAAACAAACATTCTGTCTTCTCAAAAACTAAAACTAACACAATGCTACAATTACACCCTTTACATATAAATATACTAAAATTACAATAAACCCTACAAGGGACCATTTAACCTTGTAAAGCCTGCATATGAAATATTTTTATTTAGAAGTTTATTGAAACTCTATGATACATCAGGCTTTTATGGCTCA
This sequence comes from Meda fulgida, assembly GCA_030578275.1. Classification (NCBI taxonomy): domain Eukaryota; kingdom Metazoa; phylum Chordata; class Actinopteri; order Cypriniformes; family Leuciscidae; genus Meda; species Meda fulgida. The sequence continues at coordinate 31,445,916 of CM060634.1, forward strand.
TATACTCTGAGAATATGGAGGAAAAAAACAGATTTTTTAACCATTTTATTCAGAGGCTCAAACAGCAGAAATATGCAATTGGCTGCAGATGCTGACAATTATATGGACAAAAGAAAAAAGCTACATCAATTGCATATAAATATCAGTTAACACTTAATGTCAAGTCAAGTATATTTATATAGCGCTTTTCACAATATAGATTGTATCAAAGCAGCTTCACAGTATCAATCAAAATAACATAACATGTTTCTTAGTGGAAAAAACATCCACGTTTGGTAGGGCTGATCAATGGTATTAATGATTGGTTAATTAATTTGAATATCCCCAATATTATCTGCCGATAATAATTATTATAATTGTAATAATTAATAATATAATTATCATATTATATAAATATATATGTATATATATATATATATACATATATTAATATATATATATATATATATATATATATATATAATATAAATATACATTAATATATATATGTTATTATAAAATAATATATATTAATATAATAATAATTATTATAATTATAACACAATAATTATTTGCCAATAATGTCTCAGTAAGATGATATTTAAATGCTCAGTTTTGTAATCAAATCTCTATTTTCAAAAATATAATCCAATGCAATACAATGATGATTGAGAGATGAACTAATAAACCTTCCTCAAAAGCCTGATGATCATATTTGATACTCATGATTTTTATAATATGGATAATCAAGTAAACCTGCTTCAGTCCAGATGAAATATTACTAAAATTTCAAAGTTATTGTTACGTTTACTTCATAAAATAAGTGCAGATTTGACAGCACAAATACACGTGAAGCTCGAGCTGAAGGAGGACGTTTGTACAATTAAAAAACTTTTACTGGATAAAAGAGTCTGAACTATCAGTCAGAGACAGAAGAACTGGAGGAGATTGTGTGCGACAGGTTTATCAGCGAAGTTTTCATCATGATGATCATTTAGAGGCCTTAGAAATGAGCATATTAAATATGACCCAGCAGGCCTTA
>CM060634.1:31454436-31456936 GCA_030578275.1 Meda fulgida
TCCTGGAGAGGGAACTTTAATGCCGCTGTCGCTCTCGCCATCATACGGGGCCGGGGTCATGTAGTCGCTGATGTACCCTGAAAATATGCACAGTTCAAATGCAATGCAACAGTGTGCTATACATGTTACTCCTCCATCAGACAGAGGTGAACTCTTGTACATTATCTCACAGGCCATGCAAAAAAATCAATAGCTCTCCATTTCAATTAGCGTTGCAACCCATTTAAAGCGCAGTGGTATCGCTTCGGTTATAATTGCATGGCAATTGAGCAGAATTAGGTCGATGTGTACGGAATGCACGAAAGATATTACTGTGTAATAAGAGCATGCATGAATATTCTATGGACGGCAGAATGTCTGATTATGCAAGTGTATGCAAAGCGCAGGTTATGTAGAGCGTGAATAATAACATGAAACATGATCAAGCGTTCGCTTAATAGACTGTGTGTGTGGATAATTCTGACACGTTTCGATAACTCTCGGTGTAAATGCGAAGTACTTGTTGCTAGCTCTGCGTTTTCTAAAATAAAATGCGCCTTAAAGCGAGTCGAATGCGTGCTTGAAAGAGCGCAACACCTGAAATGTGCCGAGTCGACAAAAACTGCTGCGCCTGACGGTGTTGAATACAATGTGACTGTGGGTCAATGCCGAGGTTGTGATTATAAACCATCAAACGTCAATATGCATGCACATGCCCTCGCGTGTAAGCGAACTAGATGTTTATGCGAGGTCAAATAAAATAAATTACCTTTCTCATGAAAGCGCAGGCTGAGGTCTGCCCTGGATCTGCCATAGGAGCTCTCCAAATCAGCGGATGAGAAATCATCAAGCTTAACCTTTTTGACCAGGAAAGACCTTGGCATGTTTCAGGTTGAAAGGGAAAAACACTCGTCCGCCGGTCGACTCGCTCGCTTTTCCTCATGCAACGCTGAAACAAAACGCGTTTTTTTTTTCAATTTCTTTTTTTTTAGTATCGTTCCTCTTCGGTAATGCCGAGATTCGGATGCCAGCACAGGGTTACGGCAGACCCTCGAGCCCCTGAATGCGCTTGTGTTGATGAAGCGCGACGCCTCGATGCTTTCGGGAGAAATGCAACTTCAGCACTGGACAGCTCCCGTTCGCGGCACGCATTCAGAACTGGACAGCTTCACTCCTCTCTCTTTCTCTCTCTCTCTCTCTCTCTCTTTCTCTCTCTCTCTTTCTCTCTCTCTCTTAGCTCCTCTGGGACCCTTCACGACGTTCGTATCTTCCAGGTTCGAGTCTAAACTAACTAGTCCTCTAGTTTCCGTGCTGCTTTTCTCCCCGAAAGACACCGAAAGCACAGTGAAACAGCTGAGTCTGCGTCAGCCTGTTCGCTCTCCTCTCTCCTGCTTTAACTCCCAGCTGTTCCGTCTGAAGACGTCGGGCTTTCTGAAGTCTGTTGATCAGCTGTTGGGATTTATATGGCTGCGATCAGGTGGGAAATGAAGATGGAAGTACTTAATTTAATCCATAAAAAAATCTCCCGGGACCAACATTGAACTGGATGACTTAATGACGCTGTGAGACGTCCACGCCTTCGCCAGATTTTTTTCTCCCGAAGCCTGAAATAAAACAGAAGGGTTTATTTATATACAGTTTTCATTTAAAAAAAACATACAAACAAAAAACACATTTTTATAAATTACCACATTTATTTATATGATCATTTAAATGTAACCAGCTTTCTTGAAAATAAAAAATATAGTTAATTTATTAAGGTTGTATAAAATAAAAATAGTCTTGCTTGCAAATGTTCATATTCAATTTTGGAAGATTTTGTTGTTTTGCATTTCGTTTGCTACGTTAAAAATCTGCCCTCCCGCGCTGCGTTTTCGCTCCCTTTTTTTGACGCAAACCACTAAATCAACTACTGGATGTGGCCTCAGGCTTTCAGGTCATTCTTTTACATCACGGTCTATAAACCAATGGCTTTCTTTTCATGCAAATCACTCGAATTGGGTACCAGAAGGTCCGTTTCCTCAATGATTCCAGTAGGAGCCATATGTCCGCAATTAACGCGGATCCTGGAGCTGTAGTACACACTGTTGTCTGACATCGTGTTCTCATTGTTCACTCCTTCAATGGGACGAATAAGGACGTCCCGCAGTAGGATTGCCATTTCACAAACATTCAGACATGGAAAGAAAGCGTTATCGTGATCGATGCTGCTTTGCACATGTTCGTTTTCTTGTCTAGGGATGCACTGCATGCACAAGCATTCAATGTCTGCGCATTCTTCGCATTTGATAGATGATCTTTAAAACAAATGTTTGGAAAATTGTAAAAATTCGGTCAAATAATGAGCTATTTGCACTGTGCCATTTAGAAACACATTAATATAATTACATAAATATTTGGATGTATTATGCCTACATAATTTGACGTTATAAGCCCAAGGTCGAGAAACTAAAATAAAGAGAATTTAATGCTGATACATTTAACAAAACAAATCGATTAAAAAGAAACTTGTCCTTAAAAA
>CM060634.1:31464436-31476936 GCA_030578275.1 Meda fulgida
AAGACAACAGAAACATGCTCACATCTCCATAAAACATGAACAAACTACACAAGGTACAAGAAAAACTACCCAGACTATGTTCAATTCCCATTAAATGCAAACTGATATGCAATATAAGTCACTTTGGATAAAAGAATCTGCCAAATGCATGACTTTTAGGGTTTCGCTGTGCCATAAAACCAGAATAATTGAACCTTTAAAACCTGATAATGAAAAGTTTCAATGTTTGATTTTAAGTACATTTGTGTTTACTTTATTATGATAACTGGCTCCTGAAGCAAATCCAGCTGAAAAACAAAAGCACTGATCTAATAAATTAACATAAATGAACATTTTTATGGTTACAATGGTTTTGTGCTGGCTGAGATCATGAAACCATTAAAACTGAAGAAACCTTTCAACTCAATAATAGAGACATTTCACTGTTTCATTTTAAGGACATTTTTCTTTACTTTTCTATGATGAACAATTGGGTTCCTACTAAAAAGAGACCTGGTCCCTGAAGCAAAACCAGTTGAAAAGCAAAGGCACTTTATAATAAATTTAGCATTTTTATGGTTAAAAATGGTTTTGTGCTGGCTGAGAGGAAGAAACCATAAACATTCAAGAAACCTTTAAACTCAATAATAGAGACATTTCAATGTTTCATTTTAAGGACATTTTTCTTTACTTTTCTATGATGAACAATCGGTTTCCTACTAAAAACAGATCTGGTCCCTGAAGCGAAACCAGCTGAAAAGCAAAAGCACTGATTTAATAAATGTTGCATTTTTATGGTTAAAAATGGTTTTGTGCTGGCTGAGATCATGAAACCATTAAAATTGAAGAAACCTTTCAACTCAATAATAGAGACATTTGTTTCATTTTAAGGACATTTTTCTTTACCAAAAGAGATCTGGTCCCTGAAGCGAAACCAGTTGAAAAGCAAAAGCACTGCTCTGATATAACGGTGCGGAGGTAAAAAGCGCAAACTAAACCCAGTATGAAATCGTCCGAAATCCGCATTAATCAGCGTGGCGCACACAACAGTTGAAGACGACCAACAGTGGCAGCCGACAATTTGAGCCGAACGTGGCCGGAGGCTGAGGACAGTTAAGACCTCTTCTGTTCCGTGACCTTTAATTGGGACAGTCCCGCATCTAAGACTCTCTTTGTCTTTGGGCCGGTGGAGGCATCATTAAGGCGGTGTGTGGGCGCAGAACTGACGCCAGCACTGTCATTGTCATTAGCAGAGTCCGGTCAAAGATGTGTGAAGACATCCAGGCCACTGCGTTCAATGAAGAACAAATAAAGAGAGCAGGACAAAGGAAGGCCAACTGGTAAATTGAGGGTACACATGTGTAGCGGAGAACTCTAACCTGTTTTACATAGAGCCGCTCAACAGGGGAATAGGGCGGATTAGCATTTTTATTGCGCAGCATCCTCCGCCGTGTCACCTGTCCCGTGCCTTCGAGGCGCTGGTGGAAACCTCAACACGTGTGGTACGCCTGCAGATTATGCATGTGTGTGTGAGACATGGATGATTGGTGAATAACATCAATGAAATGTTTCTTCCCGGAGGAAATTTATTTGTGTGCTCAATTATGTTTCACTGAAATAAGAGAATGAAATGTTTCTCTTCCTGAGAAATAAAAATTGTCAAGTGTTGAGTATAGACAGAGCTATACAATTAATGTGAAAAGGTTTATAATGAGATCGTATTATTGAACTGAGTTTAATGTTTAGGGAAGCACATACAGTAAGAAAGAAAAATCATAATTAAGATATCAGATCATATCTCAGGTTTTTTTCTCCTAGAAATCAATGAGATTAAATGGCGAGGAAATGGAGACTTACTTTTTCTCAGATTTTCTCCAGAGAAAAAAAACTCTCTGTAATCTTGCATCTAGTTTCAGAAAGTCTCAAACTGTGCCAAAATATCAAAGTCTGCAATTAATCTCAATATCAACTCAAACTTTTCTCATTCAATGGTCAGGACGGCTCTCTAAAGTCATTTTTACAGCTCTGTATATGTGTTACTGTATACTCGTTTGTGTCTCTTTTTATTTCCTTAAGGAACATCCAAGACAAAGTTAATATTTCAATGAATCATAACTGAGAACTTAATTTAATCTCCTGAACCATTAATAAGAAACTTTTGAGTTTTTTCTGTGAACATGCAAAGATATACTGCTCAGTCTGGTTATATTAAATAAAGGTGCATTTTGCATTTGGGAGATGCTTTATCCAAAGCAACTTTACATCATCAGTTCTTGCTTTCCTTGGGAATCGAACCCATGACTCTGCCGTTGCTAGACACCACACACAACTTATGATCTAATAATATAATGAGGTTATTTTATTAGCACTCTCCATACGATGGCATTTCTCTAACAGCAATAAATGTTGATCATGGTTCTTTAACACATGCTGTAATCAATGGTTTTTAAACTCATTATTCCCTGCAATTTGTCCCATATCAGCTTCTGAACCAAAACTGAACAATCCCCATCATCTCTTTTAGGTCTGTTTCTGTAAGTCCTTTCCAAACACACTCTCAAATTAATATTTTAGTTCTCAAGCATCAACATTTAAGCATCTACTCTGTCTCAGATGTTTGACGTTTACTATATTGCACTTAAAAATCTGCTTGAGTCAACCAACCTCTTGGAGTATTTATTGAGCATTTACCACAACAAACATTTCCTCGTGTGGTCTTGCCACGAGTCCATCCAAGTAAATATTTTAATGTTAGATTATTGTCTAAAGAGGGAGATTACAGTATACCAACCTGAGAAACATATTCATTGACAGTATTTCAGCAATCAATGTCGTCTGTTTGTTTGATACCTGAACTAGCGAATCGATGCCTGACTCTCGAATGAATCAATTGTAGTCGGTTCTTTCAAATGAATCAACCGGGTGCACAAAATGCTTCGCGATCAATTCTGAATCATTCGAACAGCTCTAAGACATTTCTGTGATTCGTTCACATAAATGATTTGTTCAAAAATACCGATTCAGTGGCTAACAAAACACCACAGCTCATATACTGACGCACTGATTCGTTTTTGGAAACAAAACTTTACAAATGCATCTTGTCGTTTGTCAGGACTCAGAGACGACGACGTTTTTAATCAGTTAAACACCTGCATGTGCTACAGGTAAAGACATTTCACACCTTCATCCTTCATGTGAAGACTTAAAAAAAACAAGAACGTGGCATTACCTTGTTGTGATGTATCATGTCAATTCCATGATACAAATAGTAATTATTTAATACCTTATACATTTCAAAGTACATTAATATTACCATCCCTGTAGTACTGTACCATGGTATTTCCACAGTATGCTACGTTTATGACATTTTGAGAACTGTCATTTAGCGTCATGTGATTTGAATCAGTCTTTTAGATATTTTTTGTGGCCCAGTTAAGTTAATTCTATATTTTGTTGTAACTCTATGTTTATTGCTGCTTGTGATTTATGGTTATTTATGAATGACATTCATATTTTGGAAATCGTTTTATGCACATTTGATTTGTTAGTAAAAAAAATGAACTTTCTGTGTTCATCCCCAAGGCAACATTCTAATCTGAAAAATGAAGCCTACCCGGAAGTGTGAAAAACTGCAATACATGTAAACCCCGCTAGGGGCCGGTCCCAAAAGGGAGCAAATGTCCATAGACCCCATGTTAAAATGACCGTTTTCACAGCATAAATTCATGTTTTTACAGGTTGGTCCCATGGACTTTTTATTGTATTTTTCGACAGGTTGTGAGTGCCTGACAACTGTGAGGGGGGTGAATTTTTTCTTCTAACTCGTTTGTTTAGATCGTATTTAGATATAAAATGTATGACAAATAAGGGCGTGGTTAACTTTGACAGCTTGAGTGGAATTCCTGAAATTTGAGTCTCGGCCATGATCTGACACGACACATCACACCACCTCTGTATCCTTTCTGAACATTTTGAACAAGATTCTCCAAGATGGCGCCGCCCATACCCCCCATAAACGGCCTCAAAACCGTTCTTCAGAAAGTCTATGGGTGACGTCACAAACGCTTTGTCCATATTTTTTACAGTCTATGCTTCATCCCTGTTTTACCTGACTACCAAATGAGACATGACTGGCAGTGGTTGGCTTGCATTATGTGGTATATAGCTGTAAACTTATTCTATATAGCATATTAGATCAGATATGGCCTTGGGTGAATGTGCCGTTTTGAAATATGAAATTTGAGACTTCTGATTGCACACTTTGGTATCTCATATCTGATCCCAGTGTCAAAGCCCCTTCTCAAACTATAAAGGAAACACACGGGAGACGCATTGCTATCTGTGAGAAACAATTGAGATATTAAACAGATCTCATTTGTGATTTTCTTTCCCACGGGTTCACACATCCTCTACCACCTGAGGAAGATGCTGTGATGGAAAAATGGGCCCTGTTTTCAGCCAATCAGGTGTTCTCCTGCCCCACGTCCTCGTTTCAGCCACTTCTCTCCATTACACCGGTGCTCGGGCTCTTGATGAGTCGAGTGCGTTCGCATCGAGGAAGATGGAGGCAGGCGGAGTTGTTTAGTCTCTGAGAGATGAAGTGACTGGCGTAGCGTCGGTGCAGTGCAGTCAGTGGAGGTTTGTGTGGCTCGAACAATCTCATTATCCCTTAAACTGGAGACGCAGAGTCTATCAGTGTCGGGAGACTGACATCAGATACGGGGAACGGGGCGTCCGTGGCTCTCCATGCAAATGACCTTGCTTCCCTCTTCTCTCTCTTTCTTCAAGAATCTTTAAAAAAAGCATTGAGCTGCCTTTGGCACAGTGGTGTTGTGTTGAAAATATATACTGAAAAGCACGATATATCAGTAACATATTGCATAATATACAAAAATCATTAAAGATATCTTCAAATTTTGGTTCTTTGCAAACTTTTCTTTTTGTAGTTTAATTTGTAAGGCCCTATATTGTTCAGTTCTAGACATACAGGGATGTCAATGTGCAATGAGCTCAATTTTCATTGGTCAAAAACTAAACGTAGGTCACGTTGCGCACAATTGCTACTTTTTTCTTTTAAAGACGAATGTCTGAAGAACAAATAATGTCGAGACTAGAAATATATCTAGTTTCCCCTCTATCAAAGACATTGCCTGAGTGCCAAAAATATGATTTTTCCAAAGTTTGCATGCGTGTAGAAGCATTAAAGATATCTCAATATTCTTTTAGATGAGATAGTTCTACCAAACTTTTCTTTTGGAATCTTCATTTTTAAACCCCTGTTCTATTAAATTCCAGAGAGATTGGGATCTCCATGCAGCTCCATGTGCAAATAGTTGAATTTTAGTCATATTTAATGGTCGAAAGCCAAAAGTGGTCAGTTTGCATGGTCAGTAGTTAAACCTTGCGCTCTGTTCCTTCTTTACTCAAGTCACCTTTATTTATATAGCGCTTTTTACAATACAGATTGTATCAAAGCAGCTTCACAGTGATAAGAAGAAAATAATACATCAAAGTTTGTTTCTAGAAGAAAATTGCATCATCATCCACCTTAAGTCAGGCAAATCAATAATATTGTTGAATATTTAAATGTTTAACTATTAAATGCTATTATGTTTACGTTTACTTTGACATTTTCTCTATAATTAATGAAACAAACACATTAAATCGACGTCCCTACTAAAACGTGCACTCATCCCATGGTGTTTGTGTGTGAGATCAGGCGTGTTTTGATCATGTATCGTGTGCTGGTGCCTGCATGGCCAGATGATCAGTGCTTTGGACGCAGCGTTGCGGCTGCGTGCTGTGCTGTGCAGGCTTTTTTTGGCAGTGTGCATCACTGTAAAGCAGACGTACTTCACCCTGTGCCACGCCGTCACGCGCCACAACTGTCAGGCTTCGACGTCAGGGTTTTCTGCCATCTGGAGCCGAGATAGAGGAGATGGAGACTGGTGTGTCACAGCTGATTCCCACTGGAAGGTCTCCACAACAGATCATATATGATGTTTCACTGTCCTCTGCGCTTTATTGTGCCGAAGTTGCTCGAGAGACTTTTATGTTTCGGTGTCTGTCTCTCATAAAACTCTTTGAGAAACAAAACTTGAATCAAATGAGTCAATACTCGTCATTTGATGAGAAATGTATGTGTTCATATTGAGTGCAGACTCTGGCGTCTTTGGCAAACCGGAGCATGGAACTTATTGAGATCTCTTCTGAAACTGTAAATAACTTGGGGCTTTAAAGAAAAGTGCTTTTAAGAAAAAAAGCACTACTTCATTTAATCTTTAATGCTATCTGGGAGAAACAACTGAGACATTAAAGAGGTCTGTGATTTATTTTTTCTAAGGGGTTTTTAATGATGAATTGCTGTCAGCTATTTGATTCGACAGCTTGACAAATCCGTGCACAGTTTGAGACATTGTTGAGATCTTTTACTGGGGTCATTCAAATAAAATATATAATAATAATAATATAATAGTTTATACTAAAATAACACTGGTCCCTATTGTTTAAGGGAGACATTTGAGATGTTAGAGAGATGGGTTTTTTGTTTTAGTTTGTGAGTGATTTTGATTATTATCAAGAACAATTTTTACTGGTACTCTTCAGTATTGAATAAGATATAAATATGTTTTCAATCATCTGTATTTCTCTCAGCTAATCAACCATCTTGGCCTTTTTTTTGGTGCTTTTTTCTGTGTATTTTAGCCTTTCCTTCAAAGGGTGCAAAATTTTAAATCTTAGAAAGGTGTGTAATGTTGTGTTACCTTTTGTAACTGCTTTCATGTCGGCAACACACATATGTTGCCAAAATTTTTTCGCATATCCAGATGGTTTTTTGAAAGTCTGGACAGCAAAAAAAATTTGGAGGTGGTTTGAAATGCAATTCCAATGAGATTTTTACAGATGCGTCTCAGTCTAGTGACTCTGGTTGCTCAAATCAGATTTCAAATTGTCTTTTTGAAATTCAACACGACACACAATAACAGCACCTCCATTTTTCCTACATCTGTTTTGAAAGCCCCGTCACATGGGTTAGATACACGCCAACGGATGCGTTTCCCGAAATCAGCGTTAGCCAGCTTTGGTCGCAAGTTCCAGTGAATTCTATTGCTAACGACTGAACTTGCGACCATAGTTGGCTTTGGAAAATGCATCCCAGATAGTTTGGTTATGTCTGGACACACAAGCCTTATTTGATCTCTTGCAACTAAAAGTGTGGACAGAGTGCCTGAAAAGATCTGATTTGAGAAGAAATCCTGTGCCTGAACATAGCCTAGGTTTAGTAAAAGAGCAGTCTGACAATGATTGGCAGGCAATGATTTGACGTTGGGGAGGTGTGTGTGTGTGTGTGTGTGTGTGGGTCAGCCTTTCTCCACTATCATCCAGATGGCCCAGGTGACGTCATATATGTGTGTGTTTGAAGATGGAGAGGAAAGAAGATACACACTCTCAGACATGTGCTCCTCAAACATCTCCATGTAAACATCTGTGGAGGCTTGACAGCATCAGATTAATCACTTCAGTTTGGAACACACATGCTCAAATATGCCAGACAAACCCATTTCACACGCTACAGTGTGTGTGTGTGTGTGTGTGTGTGTGTGCTGAATATTAATGCACATTAGTTCCATCTATATCCGGCTGTGTTTGGACACCCTACATCTTTTGCATATTGACTAAATGCTTTCCTGTCGTTGACTCAACATGTACGGGACACGATTGTAACGCAGTTTCACAGGTCTGTTTAGAGAGCATGGAAAAATCCAACCAAACCACAGTTGTGCATAGTCATATAAATCGCATAGCATTAGCAAAATAAATAGGCTGAGCAACGTTTTAAAAATAGGGTAAAATTCTTCCTATATTTTTTGTCCATCCAATCAAACTCTACTGCATGTCTTTTCTGATAACATCACAGTCAGCAGAGAAAAGCAATGCTCAATGCTAATACGAATCAAACTAACTGTGCATACTATAGTTAGGAGGATAGTGAAATAAATTGCTTATTATTGTTGACGTCAATGGCTGTGTGTGCAATCTGTGTCCCTTTAAAGTTGGATTTAAAGGACATTGTTGTTTACATCTGTATTGAATCAAACTTGAGAACCAACTCTAATATACAGTGATGTACACTAAAGCATTTTATGCTCACCTAGGCTGCAATTATTTGATCAAAAATACAGTAAAAACAGTACAATTGTGAAATATTATTACAATTTAAAATGGCTGTTTTCTATGTGAATATATAGTAAAGAGTGATTTATTCCTGTGATCAAAGCTGAATTTTCAGCATCATTACTCCAGTCTTCAGTGTCACATGATCCTTCAGAAATCACTCTAGTATGATGATCTGATGATCAAGAAGCGTTTCTAATTATTATCAGTGTTTAAAACAGCTGTGCTGCTTCGTATTTCTATGTAAACTGTGATGCATTTGATTTGATTTTCCAGCATTCTTTGATTAATATTTATTTGAAATCTTTTGGAACATTATAAATATCTTTAGTTTTTGAGGAATTTTATGCGTCCTAGCTGTATAAAAGTATTAATTTCTTACTTAATCTTACTGATCCCAAACTTTTAAAGAGTAGTGAACATATTTCGTTTGTTTTGCAGAAGCCCGCGGCTCAGACGGCACCACTGGACAGAAAGTGAATGGTGAGTTTTATCATTTGCATTGTATTTACTTTATGATTTTCATCCCCATTGCAGAAGAAGCCAAACAAACTCTCCAAATGACTGTCTTCAAACTTCCATTTGCATTTCATTTGTTATTGAATGCGCCCTGGAGATTCCCATATTCATAATGGAACTGCAATGTCATTAAAGCACGGTTATTGTGTTTCAACTGCCTCTCTCAGGGAGCACAGAGCGAGCCGTCACCTCATGAGCGAGGTTAAAGATGGCACGGGGCACCATGGCAGATTAAAAGCCGTCAGCGAGAGATTTACACGCTCTCTGCAGTAAGAAAGAGGCAGGTGAGCGGAGCAGTTGGGTTTGCGATGATGTGTTAATTAGTCCCTGACTGATTCACACACTGGGTATCGTAGTACCTGTGTGTTTGCGCTGTCGGCTGTTTATGGGCTTCCCTTGCTACCTCAGACTGACTGAAGCGCTTGCTTTGTCCTCCTGGACACATGGTACTTTAGTGGTTTTTTTCAGTTATCTTTAAAAATGTCAGGTAGGATTGCATCAGTACCCAAGAGGCACCTGGACTCTCAGCTGAGCGCATAAGTTTAGCCCGAGACAGCGAAGGGAATGCTTTGCTTTTGCGTACATGTGTACGCTCGCCATCACAGCTGCGAAAGCAGAGCTGGAACTTCTTGCCTTTGCCCTCCATCAAAAGCTCAACTTCATGCATGGACCCTGGTGTAGAGATCAAACTGCTCATCGTAATAAACGTTGGGTTGAAATAGCTCTACTGTACAGGACAGGGATAGTCCCAACTTTCCAAAGTTTGGGGTCGGTAAGACTTTAAAATATTTTTTTAGTCTCTAATGCTCACCGAGGCTGGATTTATTTGAACAAAAAATACAGGGAAATTGTGAAAAATTATTATAATTTAAAACAGCTGTTTTCTATATTATTATATGGTAAAGTGTAATTTATTCCTGTGATCAAAGCTGAATTTTCAGCATCATTACTCCAGTCTTCAGTGTCACATGATCCTTCAGAAATCACTCTAATATGATGATTTGCTGCTCAAGAAACATTTCTGATTATTATCAATGTTGAGAACAGCTGCTTAATATTTTTGTGGTGCTGATCATTGTACATTGATACATTTTTCATGATTCTTTGATCAATAGAAAGTTCAGAATAGCGCTGCATTATTCACTGAAGCCGGAGCTGGTGCCGAATGTGAAACCTTTTGCTCAGACTGCTTAAAAACACTTTGTGTTATCTTTGACAAAGAAATTGTAACAATGTTGTATTGCTACTTTTTTATATCAAATAAACTCAAACTCAAGTTGCAAGCCAGACATTGGCTATCGATTGCATAAAATGCATAAAAATCTGACGTTAGCAGAATATCACAACTTCGGCTTTCTATTGACAAACAGGCCGATTGCGCGCCATAACCAACACTCGTGCTTCAAACAATGATTTCATAAACCGGTTTAGGCCTGTCATCAAAAGCGCCACTGCATGCATGAAGTCTAGTACAGAGCGATCAAACCGATTATCGCTATAGCTCTGCATTATTCACTGGAGCAGAAGCAGCTGGTGTCGAATGCAAACCTTTCGTTGGGACTGCTTGAGAATCTCAAAATATCTTCTCGATCGTGGCCGTCGTCCAGAACGTCTGCGTTTGCCAGACATCTGTTTTTATGGCGTGATGTGCGTAAAAATATGACGTTAGCGGAATATCACAGGCCGATTATACAAAAATACGTCATTAGTGCTTTAAACTGTGATTTCATACATTGTTGTGGTGGAGGACCAGCTGTATGGAGTAAACTTGCAAGCGAACCACAAATGCCAAATCACTACGGGCGCCCGAGCGTGTTTGCCTTCTCTAGAAGTCAGGGTTTTAGCTGTTTGGAAGTCAAACGCCGTTCGGTGTGTGTTTGTTTTCCTGGGTCTGTGTGTGTCTGTCAACACAGACGGCTCTCGAGGGGGGACGCCCGTCCTCCAGCAGACAGCCAAAGGGCTAATTACAGAATAATAAGGAGGGAGAGAGGACACATGTGCGGGGTTGCATCCGCCCCCACAACACACACACACATTACAGCGTGCTCATGTTATAGGGGGTATCGTTCCAAAAAAAGGGGGTCCCAGAGGTCCCTCTCGCCCATTCGCACACCTATCGCAGGTGCTGAGGGGGCGGAGAGACCATTTCTAGCAGATGATCCTCACTCACAAAGCCTGCGGCCCCGCAGTCCATCAATACCAGACGGGAGGTTGTTATTGAGCCACCGGTCGGCTCTATCTATCACAGGCCGGTGAGGAGCAGGTGTGGGACGGGCGGGCGCCATCAGACCCTGACGACGGGGAACGCAAACGCCGAGGGAAACCCCACATGCACCTCGCATGCACACTTTTCCAATTTGCCGTAATTAGCCCCCACACGGCCCGGGCTCTGACCGGCCTCTGCGCTGGATCAGCTGCGTTAAACCTCCTGTGACATCTAAACTCTTAATTCATTGCTACATTAACAGAGGCGATTAACATACGCGCGTATCCCCCTGTGATCTCTTAACGGGCACCTTGATATCCGCCGACCGTCTGCCCCCCGTCGCAATCACTGAGACGCCGTTTAATTGGAGAGGTGTCACAGATGATACATCCAAAACAGACCAAATGTGACCCTCGTTCAGACGCCAGACGTTATTTAGAGGATAATTCTGGAGAGGTTTCACAGCATAGCGCGCCGTTTAACCAATCAACGAATTATCAAATCCACAATCGGAGGAATCAGCCGTATTAGCAGGCGGTTGAAACACAAATGCGCAGCCCTGAGGGTGCGGAGGATTTGATTTGGGAGACGATAACAGCTCGATGAACAAGCATCTCCGCAGAGGAGCAGAACGTGCTGCATATCTGCAAGGATTAGGGATTCAGTGCTGCGAGTGGGACGGGAACTATTAGTTGTGGCTGATGTGTGATTTTTGGTTTCCAACGTTGTTTTTGTCTCTGCTGTTATCTGAAGAGTGCAATACATTTGAATCGAACTTTATAGCAGGTCTGTTCTGATTCTTGCAGACAGCTAGGAAAAACAGTGCTCAATGTAGATATAAATCAAACTAACCATATAATTGTGTATAAATAGGCATTTATTGTTGACGTCAAAAGGCAAACTCTACTGTAATCTGGTGCAAAATAAAACTACACAAGGCCAGAAAACATGAAATACTTTCTACAAGGATAAAAAGTTACATCATTAAACATTTTCTAAACCCTGCAATATATTACAAACTTTAAGTACTTTCTACAAGGATGAATATGTTTTGCCCGCAGTGTCATGTAAAATCATTTTTATAGTTTTAGTATATTTATAGTGATTAATGTAATTTAAACTTTGCTATGCTTTTGTTCCTCTCTTGTACGTTGCCTTGGATAAAAGCGTCTGCTAAATGCACAAATATAAATGTTTAGTCCACATGAATATGTTTGCATGCAGTGTCATGTAAATATTTTTGCTACTCCTAGTAATATTAATGTATTTTTAATGTTTGATTTATTAACTGTGCAAACATTTCTACAATGATAAATCTGTTTAGACCACAGTAGCTGTTTCCATCCACCTATTTTTAATGCGCATTTTGGGATATAAAAAAATACACCCGCTGGATGCGCATTAATTCTAAAAATGCGCATAAACTTATGCGCTCGATTGAGGTGGATACAGTTTTTATCCGATAAGAAGACAAGCACATAAACTACAATGGAAACACATTTACCGAATAAATCCCTTGATGAGCAACAAAAAAAACGACGTGATGTTGCCTGAACAGAGGATGTGATTGGATAACTGGACTAAGCAGTGGTCCAATCGCATCGCAGCATCTCAAATGTTG
>CM060634.1:31481936-31494436 GCA_030578275.1 Meda fulgida
CATCAGCTGCATTACAGTACTGGTAATGTATGGTTCCCACCAGTGTTATTTTAGTATCATTGAGATACTGTTATAGCTTTCATTAATAGTAAGCTTTTTGTGTGCTTTGTAATTTTATAAGTTTTTATTTTAGTTTTTATACATTTTTCCTTTTTTTAGTTAATAACAAAATGGTTTCCATTTTGTAATTTTTGGGAACCAATTTGTGAATGTTTCCAGTCCCTGTACAGGTTTCCAGATTGTTGCAAATGTTTTTATTTTTAAGGTTTTGTTTTTCTTTCCATTACCATACATATAAGCAGTGGTTCTCAGCCAATAAAAAGTAACTAAATTAATATGTTATTAGTAAAACAGTTAATATTAACATCATTTTTAATAAAGTCATCTAACTTAATTAAAATGCTACAAAAAAATACATAAAATCAAGAAATCATCCTTTTCCCCCTTCAACAAGTGTTTCTCTTTGTTTCCGTTTCTTTTTTTAGAAAAAGATTAAAACAAGAAACTTTGTCAAAATTATAGGAAAAAATACTGGAAGAAATAATTGTGTTGGAAAATGAGGGGCTTTTGAGTCATAAAGTTTGAGAGTCACTGAACTTTTTACAATAAGTTTTTAGCATTAGGAATTTGTTCCCAAAAATAACCGTACGGGAACCTATAATGTTAGGGAACATGTGCATGTCTCTCACGCTGAAGGTGCAGGTTCAAATTTGACCATTATTTGTTGTCTCATGTGTCAATAAAAAGTGTCAAACTAAACTAAAGTCGCTTTTCCACCGTCGGGCCAAACCATTCCTGCTGCTTAACCGTACGATGTGTTTCTTTCTCCATCGTGATAACGCAGCTCAATGCATCAAAATACAAATGCATGTGAGAATTGCGGGCCGAGAACGGTTTGGAGTCACGCCGTGTCGTCCCAGGATCAAGTAGAAATACAGGTGAAAAGTTATAATTTTGATGATTATGGCTGACAGCTTATGAAAACCCCAAATTCACAATCTCAGAAAATTAGAATATTACATGAAATCAATAAAAAAAGGATTTTAAATACAGAAATGTCGGCCCTCTGAAAAGTATAATCATGCAGATGTATATAGTTATATATACTAAATATATTAGTTTCACCTTTTAATTTGAATGACTGAAATACATGAACTTTTGCACGATATTCTAATTTTTCGAGTTTCACCTGTATAACAGGAACCGTTGTTAGAACCGCTGTGTCCGGCGGTGGAAAAGCGTCTTTAGTGTGAGATCCAGACCGCTGTTTTGATGCCGAACTCCCTCCATCTGTTGCTTCTGCACCGCAACACAAAGATCTGAAGGTCTGCAGATTTGCATTGCCGGCAGGTGCTCATCTAACACAGACAAAGCACCACCAGATCCATAGCAAGAACTCCAGATTTATCCCGTTTAATCAATGCACGCCTGGAGAGCAGACGCCAGCTCGAATACGTCTCTGCGGTGTGCGCAGGCCTCGGGTCCCGAGTCAGCGGACGCTTCTGAATTAAAGCCGTGTGCGTGGATGGGTAAGAATTATGAGGCTGGATCTTGGAGAGACAGAACAGCCTCGATGGGCTTCTCACCAGCCAAGTAATAACCTGCAATCAGGCAATTATTCCCTCTCTGCAGTGTGCAGGTGAGCCGAGCTTCATCCCGCTAATGAACACAGAGAAACGGCTTACGTTTCCCCGTAGGCCTCGCACTGCACTCTTAATACGCCAGCTTTATGACGCTCAGATGTGTTTGTTAACTTAACTCTTAACTGTGTGCTGTTATGTCTGACCGCTGGGGAAAGGCTGGAGCTTTGAGGAGAAAATAGGCGGCTTGAAAGCTGGCGTGTAAAATATGGATGTAAACCGACCTGTTATCACACTTCAGCCCACGGCCTGCAGCAAACAGACTGGGGAGGGTTTCACACACTCACACACACACACACACACACGAACACGCACACAAAGAGCTCTATCTTAAAGATAAAGGTTCTTCTATGCACTTTTGCACTTTGGGTTCAGCTTATCAAGAACCATTTTTGCTGCATAGGGTTTTTGATTCAGTTATATGGTTCTTCTGAGAATAAAAGCACTGGATGTTACATTACAGTTTCAAAAACATTTAAAAAATGGTAGTTTATCGCCGCTCTTCAATTGACTATTTTCTTGATGCATGTTATTGGTTCTACTTTGAATGATTTGTCAATGCATGCGTTCCAAAAAAAAAAGTTTGTCTTTGTAATTTTTCATCAAAATATAATAACTTGCTCCACCTCTGAAACGTCTTTACTTTTCCGCTGATGTCACCAAGCTATTTTTAAGCAATCCCAGCATTCATTTTGCATTTACATTTATGCATTCAGCAGAGGATTTTATATAAAGCAACATACATTCAATCAATTTCCAATAATTCAGTTATTTGAAAATATTTATGATGAGCAATACCGCTAATTTTCATTTCAGTCTGAAATCAGTACCAAAATCTGTACATGTATTAAATGGAAAAAAATTATAGTCATTGCTAATAATATCAACTTTTTAATTCAAATATTATAATAAGCATTACATTTTTTAATGCTAAATTAATTTAGTAAAAAATACACTTAATATAACTGTGTGAAATCAATAATCAGCATCAATGTTCCTCATAATCCTATTGACACTGCAGAAGTATAATAATTTCATGTTATAAACTCAAAAATGCAAAGTTTAAGGTTTGCTCCAGATGATTGGATCAAAGCTGTTGACCTCTAGTGTGACAGCATGTGACCTTGGTGATCCAATCAGAGTGAAGTGACAGCACATTCTGTCTCCATCCATGCTGAATACTGTACTAATAGTTGTTTGTTTAATCCCTACCGGACATAACGTCTTCTGGTGAAATGTGTGACCGTGAACAGAAAGTGTCCGTAGGAACATGTTCTCCACCTGGAGCCATTTGTCACCTCCCTCGTCTTGGCAGTGGCAAGAGGTGTGACATCTGATCTGAATTAATCTTTAATAAGTGTGTAAGATGCCACTTTGAATATGAACTCTGATGTGTAAACTTGCGTTGGCCTCGGGGTTTAACTCAGCGTGGCTCTGGTGTCCTTTATTCCTTTCCTCTGCTTCAGTCGTGTGGAGAAACTGTATAGAAATACATGCTATAGCGTGAGACGCGTTTTTAGTCTTGTCTAAATGTGATGAATTTAAATTCATGTGCATATTATTTCCATTTCGCAAAAAATGGTTAAACTTAAGATGCAAAAGCGCAATAATTTCAAGGAAAAATATGTGACAATAACATTATGACAAGACCTGTTAACACTTTGTTTTTCTTTATTGTCTGTAATTTAATCTGTTGTGCTGCTTTAGATTTGTGGACAAAGCTATATGCAGTTTAGATTGTATATATTAAAACTTTTTGGCACACAATTCATACAAAAAAAAAAAAGTACTTTTTTCATATAAATTGGCCAGAAATATCAATTGCTTGTACCCATCAATAGGTAGTAAACTGCATGCAACTGAAAAATGTTTGAAGTGTGTCTTGTGCAACAAACACCTTAAGTATTAAGATTTAATTAACTCTATAAATCTTATACCGTGTCATATTTGATATGCAAATTTACAAGGCCTAAAATTATGATCATCATGATGAAAACTTCGCTGATAAACCTGTCGCACACAATCTCCTCAGTCCTTCTGTCTCTGACTGATAGTTCAGACTCTTTTATCCAGTAAAAGTCTATCATTGTACAAGCGTCCTCCTTCAGCTCGAGCTTCACGAGTCTTTGTGTCAAATCTGCTCTGATTTTATCAAGGAAATGCACGAATAACTTTATATTTCAAGATGAACACTTACTGGACTGAAGCAGGTTCACTTGATCATCCATACATTATTTTTTAGAAAATTCATGCATCTCAAATATGATCATCAGGCTTTTGAGGAAGGTTTATTAGTTCATCTCTCAATCATCATTGTATTGCATTGCATAATATGTTTTAAAACTACAGAGCTTTGATTTTAAAACTGAGCATTTAAATATCATCTTACTAAGACATTAACATATTGATATGTATATGCATTGCATGTCAAATCTGCTGTACTGTTATAAAGCTTCCATTGATTCACATTTCAAGCATCAGAATTTACTTTTAATTTTTGCCCATATAAATATCAGCATCAAATTGCATATTTTTGCTCTCAATTGGCTTGTTTTGTCCTCCATATTCTCACTATATCATACTATATGAAGTATAAAAGCTTGATGTATTAAATATGACATTACAAAGTAAAAAATGAGCTCAAATAGATGCTTATGATTGATTCGGCTCAAATGTAAGTCTCACTCCAATCAAGTGACCAAAGTTTGCAACGCTGAAATGCTTTTTCAACAACATAAAATTTGATAGTCATCATAGCTAAACTCCAGAATTATGTAAACAAGCTTCATTATGATGAGTGATGTCGGTAATATTGTGAGAGGCTGCAACAGGTTTGCTTTGGTGTGTGTGTGTGTGTGTGTGTGTGTGTGTGTGTGTGTGTGTGTGTGTGTGTGTGTGTGTGTGTGTGTGTGTGTGTGTGTGTGTGTGTGTGTGTGTGTGTGTGTGTGTGTGTGTGTGTGTGTGTGTGTGTGTGTGTGCGCGAGCGATGGGGTCCTCGGGGTGTGATGCTGCGGGAGCTTCTAATCTTCAGCATTGCTAACATGAGCAGAAACTGTGGTGAGCTCAGGCCTCCTGCTCACTCACTGCCGCTTCGGGCCTCTGGGACGTGAGAAAATATATCTCTAGCGCTCGCTCCGAACGCCGCATGCCTGCCACCAATCTGCTGAAGCCATGAACACAGCTTATTGAACTTTGCATGCAATATACGATAACCAGGTCGCTGTGGGATTCAGAATTGGCTTCATTTCTTTGGTGCTTTTTTTCTGCTGATGACACTGGCTTGTTTGTTTGAAAGGTGTCCTTTTCCTCCAGGGGCTGGAAAGTGCTGATGAACCCTGGCGTACGGAGAGCCTGACGGGACGGTGGGAAGGAGGGATAAAAAGAGAGATGGAGAGATCTTCAGATCTCAGCACAAAGGCAGTATGGCAATAAATGTGGACGAGTGCTTTGTTTTTGACTCATTGCACTATAGAAAACGACTGTTTTTATGTCTGTGTGTGTTTGGTGTCTGTTGATATCTGTGCAGTGCACCTGACCTATGATGTCATCGACTTATTAATATTTATATTTTGCATCTACCCATAGTTTTCAGTTTAGAATATAGAATTGGTCACTCAAGACTTACTCATCTGTTTTTATTAAAAGATTTCTGTGAGATTTCATAGGCTATAAAGCATATTTTATTGGAATGTCCTTCTATAAAATATAACAGGCTTATAGTTTAATGCATAAAAGTCGTCTCCTGGGAAATGTTTGATTTTCTGTCAAATATCAGACAAAAATAGCATATATAATTGCTATACTTTTTATATTGTTGTAAGATACATTTTTATAAAATATTGTACAAAAGATTTTTTGTTATTATGGTTATTTTAATTCCATGAAAATAGCCTTTGCTTCCGATAGTTTTAAATAAATAAATAACTCTATTTTTTTTTGCAGACCCCTTTATCTAAATCCATTTTAATCTATAGATAAGACACTGCTTTAAGTTTAACAATCTTAATATTTTTGTTTTGTCTTCTATTAAAAAAAAAAATCGAAACATTCTTGGCACAAGATAAAGTTCTTACCCCATTGGCAAATAAGCCAGACATGCTTAAAGTCTCACTAACGTTTCTTAAAACGCGCAGCATTATTCAATGTGTTGATGTAATTTCCACTGAAACAGGAAGATGGGGCGGAGCTTATCAAACAGCCCCTCCCCTTTTTTAAATAGCCAATAGCGTTGCGTTTATATCACAGCTCGTCCAGAGCCACAGAGCTCAGTAAAGCCACAGTTTCCTCCTGATCTCGAACCGTTTCTCCTCCTGATCTCCATATCGCTGAATAATACAGCATTCTGTGCAGAATTTAAACCGGTCCGATATGTTTTCTGGATCTGCGGGACTCGATCACATGATCCGCTGTGTGTTTCTTTCATGTCTGTTGCGGTTCACGTGACACTAACGTTAAACCAGACTTCATTCGCTCCAATGGAAAGCATTTGTTCACAGTCTGAATCGTTCCCTATCCCCTATATAGTGTGCCATTCACCATGAAGAAAATAGTAAATGTGTGAACAAGTGACTGATTTCAGCTTCAGCGTCTATTTATAATGTAGGGGGCGGAGCTTCAGATTCTAGAGAGCATTTGATTGGACAGAAAATCTGGTGAGAAACTGAAGTTCAAAGTGATGTCATCAACCATTGGTCGATATTGGCGGAAGTGAGAGAAGTTTTGAATGCTTATATCTTCTAAATGCAAAATATGTTAACAAAGGCTAAATATTCATACTAAAAGCCAACAAAAATTCAGTTTTGATTTCATGGGGACTTTAAAGCCTATAATAATAATTTGCTAATGTAGCATGGAAAAATAAACCTAATTCAACATAATTATATTCTCTGGCAACAGGTTTTAATATTTTGTGCAGTTTAAGGCTGTTTTGATATTTTAATTGGAGGTATTTTTGAAGGTATTGAAGGTATTTTTGTATGTGTGTTTCCCAGGAATCAAACCAAAGTACAGGAACCTTGAACACCTAAGACCGGTTTCAACCAGTTCGCTGGCTGACTGATCCATATTGCACACAAAACTGCTAGGAGTCTTTATCTATATTTTCCACTAATTCCTTTGTTTTCTGCACAATTGTGCCCCACAAATACTAAAATAGCATGCAAAAACAGAACAAAAATAGGAATAACCAGAATATGCTGCAAAACTCTCAAACTCTGGCTAAGATGTTGCCGGTTTAGGATCTTTCAGTGGTCAATATTTGAGCCATTGCTTTCCACAGTTAATGAGATTATCCTTAGGCAACACCTTCACCGAGAGTAGCGGTGACCTCTGGGGTCAAGGCCGGACCCCTGACCTCTCCAATTGCAATCGACGTGTGAACAGACGGAAAACTGTGATGTTCTACAGATAAACTCCCTGTTCAGCTCATTATATCCTGATAGGCTTTGTCCTGAACAAACCCTGAACAAAAGTGCTTTCAGCATTGTTTTCTTACAAATAACTATACAAGTATGAGCAAAACATCACGATTTCTTTTTCTCATTAGTCCGTGAATATTCTGTGAATTTGTGTGTCTGTGTATGTACAGAATATAGGTGGTGGTTGCTAGGGAGTTGCTAGAAAGTTTTGGGTGGTTGCTAGGGAGTTGCTACTAGGAGTTTGTGATGGTACACTGGATGGTTTGTAGGGCATTGCAAGGTGTTGCTGAAGTGTTTTGTGTGATTGCTAGGTGGTTGCTAGGTAGGTTTGGGGGTTGCTAGGGATGCTTTGGGTGGTTGCTAGGGAGTTGCTACTAGGAGTCTGTGACGTTGCACTGGGTAGTTGGTTTGTAGGGCATTGCAAGGTGTTACTAAAGTGTTTTGTGTGATTGCTATGTGGTTGCTAGGGAGTTGCTACTAGGTGTTTGCAATGCTGCCCTGAATGGTTTGTAGGGCATTGCAAGGTGTTTACTAAAGTACTCTGTGATTGCAAGGTGGTTCCTGGAGAGTTCTGGGTGGTTGCTAGGTGGTTGCTATGGAGTTTTGAGTGGTTGCTATGTGGTTTCCAGGGCATTGGAAGGTGGTTGCATTATATCCTGACAGGCTTTCAAACCTGTGGTTTGAGCATTGTCATATTTTTTGTTTTCTCACAAGTGTGAGCAACAGCATCTCAATTTTTTTTCTGCATATGAGTCTGTGAATATCCTGTGAATATGTGTGTGTATGTCAATTTGTTTGTGTTTGCGTTGGCGCGTGTGTGCTTGCAGCGTTTGTATGTGCCCAAATGTACAAGAGGAAGGTGGAGGTGAAAAGCAGGATTAGAGGAGGCCGAATTTGAGGATAGACTGCGAGGCTGAGCGATTCACCAGCCAACAATCTCAGCTTCACACATCAGTTGACTGCAGCTCAACGGCCGGCTTAAGAGGACATCTTTGCTTGGCTACACAGACATCGACTCTTAAAAGGCTGCAGATCAGAGAACAGGCAAGCTAAAAATAATGGTCACTTTCAAAGGAAAACAAGCAATTGCCTCCCTTGTTTTTTACTTAAAGGGACAGTTCACAAAAAAAATCATTTACTAATGTTGTTCCAAATCTGTATGAGTTTCTTTCTTCTGTTGAACACAAAATAAGATATTTTAAAGAATGATGGGAATCAAACAGTTGATGGTCCCCATTGACTTCCATAGGAAATAAAATTGTATGGAAGTCAATGGCTACCGTCTGGTTACTGACATTCTTTAAAATATCTTCTTTTTTTGTTCAGCAGAAGAAAGAAACTCATGTGAGGAATACTCAAGGTGAGTAAATTTCATTTTTGGCTGAACTGTCCCTTTAAGACATCTACCTGTTGTTGGGTATGGCTTATTTTCTATTCTCAGACACCTGTGCATGTTGGCTTTGAAGGTGGACGTGCACAAAAAACAGATTTTTTTCTATAAGAAGATTATGTTAGACTTTTGTCTTCTACATCAGGGACACTCAACTAGTTGTCTTATATATGTGGACGTCAAGTGGCGCCCAAAGAGAGTATCAAAATTGCTCATCATTTAGTAAACTAAAATTAGACATCAAAACAAAAATCATTAATTTAATTTTTTTTTAGTGTTCATGGTTTTTGAAAATGAGGCTTGCATGCAACCTGTGCATGTTGGCTTTGGAGGTGAACTTGCAACAAAAACAGATTTTTTTCGATAACATCATGTAAGACTTTTGTCTTTTTTTCTCCTGTTGTACACAAAAGAAGTTCTTCTTTTGTGTTCAGCAGAAGAAAGAAATTCGTACAGTTTTGGAACAACTTGAGGGTGCACGATGACAGAATTTTCATTTTTGGGTGAACTGTCCCTTTAAGACATCTACCTGCTGTTTATAATAAACTTTATTATCTATAGCGCCTTTAAAAGTAGCATCTCAAAGCGCTTCATAAGAATGATATCCAAAAAAAACCCATAAAATTACACGAACAATGCATAATGAAAGTGGAATACATGCAAAGTAAAACCAATACCAAATAAAAGCATAATATCAAAATTTCCACAAGTAAATAGAAAATTGTAATACAATAATTTAAATTAAAAAAACTACCCTAAAAAAAAAAAAAAGTCATATAAATAAATGATGCCGTTGTTGAGCACCTCAAGTCTCTAATATTGTTATGTTTTCTATTCTTATTTATTTGTGCACCCGGTGAAGGCCCTTATCGCCTGGTAAATGAACCTAGGACTGTACGTGCCAAAGTTTAACAAGTATTCATTTGTACTTGTTTTGTAGTGAAATTGTCTGCATGCAGTTAAATACTGATGACGCCTGTCGTTTACAGGTAAATGCTTCACATCGTTTCAAACTCAAATGTCCGTCACACTGGAAGAATTGCTTCTCACGGTGTGTTTGTTTCTTTCAGCTTGACTGTGAATGTTTGAATGTAGCCTGGACAATGAAGACGCCTCGTTCCCTGAGACGACAAAAGGTCACATGCACAGTTTCCCCCAGTGTGCTTATGAAAAAAGAAAAAAAAACCTCAGTGACACAGATGGTGATGCCAGATCCATCGCAGGTGCCCTGCGCTCCGGCCGAACAAAGACATTCCCAGCTCGGGGGAACACGGCTTTGTGTTGTGCTGTGCTGAAATGTCTGCATCAAGCCAACACAATCAATAGCGCAGAACAATGTCACGCATTAACCCTGACGATTTACCTCCTTAAGATTTCGACAGCGCTCACCTGCGTGACAATTAAACGCTTAACAAACGATCCTTCGGCTGTGAAAAAATCCTGATTGTGGCACCTTTAAGTCCTTTTCACAGCCGAGGGGAAGCGTCTCAGAAACATGAATGCCCTTTTAACGATTTCCTGCTTCATTCAGGCCCTATTCAGCAGCACAAGTGTGTGTGGAGTTCATTTCCCTGCTGTTTCAGCTCCACTCAAGAGCTCTCCAGCGTAAATGACCCTGAAGTAGTCATTCATCGTCTCAATAGCCTGGCCGCGGCACCTCAAGAAACTCACCGCGTGCTCGAGCGACAATAAAACCCGCAGCTCTCGTTCCTTTTCGCCCTTGAAAGGGAAGAGAACGCTATCTTCGATCAACAATTGGGCAATTAATCACAGCGGCTCGGGATACGGACTTCCCTGGCACAAGGAAAAGGCCAAATGTGAAGTAAAAGTCAGAGTGTTTATGAGGGTGAAGTCCAGCGGCAATGATTTTTAACAGGGAAGGATTTATTATTCCCAAAATCTCGAGAGAAAAAAAAAAAAGGCGGAGTGGGTGTGGGGCTTCAGGCAGAAGCTATTCTCATCATTTGGAGAAAGGGTTTCTCTGTCTTTTTTTTTTTTTTTTAATCTAGATTTAATTTAGTTGCCGATGTCGCTATCAGTGGCGAACAAGCTGGCAGCGCCAGCGGTCTGACGGTCCCTGATAAGCCCAGTGCTCCCAGCTAAGCCTGATTAGTGTTGGCCCCTAAAAGGCTTTGTTATGAGAGGCAAATAGACTGTGGAACAGCAGCCTGGGACCTCACTGATATCAACAATCACAGAGCGAACCCTAACCCCCACCCCGCTGGCTTTCCAGAGCACTAGTCTGAGGAATACCATCTGTGCGCGCGAGACGGAAGAAGCAGCGAGAGATTTTTGTCTTCTATATCAGAGGCTGGTTTGGCTTCAGGACTCGCATTATATGTTGGACATCAAGTGGCGGCCCAAGACTGTATCAAAATTGCATCGTTCAGCTAACTCAGATGTCTTTAAAATTAGACATCAAAACAAAAATTCATTATTTTTAATACGGTTCATGGTTTTTGAGAATGAGGCTTGCAGGCAACCTGTGCATGTTGGTGGACATGCACCAAACAGATTTTTTCTATAAGAAGATTATGTAAGGTTTTTGTCTTCTATATCAGGGACACGCCACGCAACTAGTTTGTCTTGTATATTAGTGGACATCAGGTAGCAGCCAAAGAGAGTATCAGAATTGCGCATCGTTCAGCAAACTAAAGACATAAAAACATAAATAATTCATTCTTTTTTGAGAAGGAGGCTTGCATGCAACCTGTGCATGTTAGCATTAAAGGTGAACTTGCACCAAAAACATGGTGACTTTTGTCTTCTATATCAGAGACACTCAACTAGTTTGTCTTGTATATAAGTAGACATCAAGTGGCGTATCAAAATTGCTCATCGTTCAGCAAACTAAATGTTCTTTTGTACTTTTTTGCACGAGGTTTGCATGCAGTGTGTGCATGTTTCATGGAAGGTGTATCAAAATACAGAGTTATATCTATAAGAAGATTTTTGTCTTCAAATTCAGGGGCAAAATAAAATGCATGAATTGGTTTATTATTAGCTTCTAAATGTTCTCGACCATGTTTTATACTCATTGCAAGAGAATAATGAGTACTTTGTTCATAGTTTTTGAGAACAAGGCTTGCAGCCTGTGCATGTTGGCATGGAAGATGAGCTTGCACCAAAATATAGGTTTTCATTTTCTACCATAATATTCTTAGAAGATTTTAGTCTTCTACTGTACATCAGGGACCTCGACTGGTTTGGCTTCAGGACTTTTGCATTGGACATCAATTGGAGGCCCAAGACAGTATTGTTCTAAACTAAAATGTTTATTATAACACATTTACACTTCAATATTTCATAAAAATAAAATTAAAAAGTCACTTTTGATTTAATGGAAACTTTGTATTAATTTTCCTATCCTAACTATGCATGATTGTATCTTATGTTGCACGTTGTTATTTGCTTTTAGCATCTAGAACCCAGAACCACTGTTTGATATGCATGAGAAAAAGCATGCATTTAATCCAGTGCAATGATTTATTAGGCATTTCAAAATGCTGTAGCTTTTAAAAAACGCACAGCAAAATGAACAAAACAAATAAACAACACCTTCCAGTCCTACAGCAAAGCTTCCATCGGTCGCTTGTAAAGTGCAAAATAAAAGCAAACGTGTGTGCAGACAGGAGCGCTGCGAATGACTGCGGGCTGTAATGTATTCCTGAGACCCTCTTTACACACTCTACAGGTTTTCTTTGTTCCCGCAGACAGAGATGAATCCCCCTCCTCTCCGGGACCCTCTCACACACACACACACACACACACACACACACACACCCCTCCCGAACTCGGGGCCGCTGGTGGGGACGCCTTTGTTCACTTCTCTCCATTATGTGAGCCATTACCGCGGTGCTGCGTATTTAAATGCGCATATTGATGACCTTAAATAAAGAAAATATTAATGAAAGTATAACAAAGACAGAGTGAAAGAAGTTGTGAATGATTTTTTTTTTTCGAGAGAGAGAGGTGAAAAAGTTATTCTGGATATTCTGCTCACAAAGGGGAAATGAGCTGTTTGGAATATTTTAAATTTAATAAGGCCATGAG
>CM060634.1:31499436-31536936 GCA_030578275.1 Meda fulgida
ATGAGCTCGCTCGTCCCGTAATGAGCCATTATGCCCGGCCCTCCTGGGCAGAAACTAATTGGCGCAGGATTAGCATTGAAGAAAGTGGGCGACCCCGAGCTCTCCGCTTTTCTTTCTGTGTATCAATGACCAGCTAAGTCCCCAGAACACATCGGGAGCCCAATGTGGACCTAACCAGCTCCAGCAAGCTCCTTCGACTTCTCACAATTCATTTGCGATGGTTTTCATAAGTTTGGAATCTGTCCGAGTTATAATCTATAATCTGTAACCTGCTAATTCAGGCATATGCTACATTGAGACGCAGTACCACTGAAGAAACACACTCTTTTCCTGTTTCTTAAACAGGTACTTCACTGCGGGTAAAATGGACGTTCAAGAAAGCATGGCTGCCGATACAGTAGGAAGGTGGGGAAAAAATACCTGACTAGAAACGCTGCTGTTTTGCCAAATAGGTAGGAAAACTTCAACACCCATAATGCACTGGGCATGTTGCCCTCCAAGGCCACTCCCACTATTCTGCTCTGGATACGCGTACAATACCAGCTTGCTTTAGTAGGAAAAACTTCTATTTACACAAGAAAGGCAAGAGTTGAAACATAATTTACGTGAAATTGGTATAGGACTGTATAATGTAAAAAGTATATTAGAATGTGGAAATAGTGAACACGGCAATATTTGTTTTATTTTTTTAAAGAGGACTGGACTTGAAAGACGAATATAAGTATTAAGTGACATGCTAATAGACAGCAGATGGCAGTAATGCAACTTTTTGGATGCCAACTGCCTTAAAACACCAAGGAAGAAGAAGAAGAAGGAGGACAAACTTCTAAGCAATGTTTTAGTCATTATGGTGTTGACTTGTATTGATCCAGCGTGTTGTGGGCAACAATGCTGCAAAGAATCATAAATACGCAGAGAACATCGCAATAGAAAATGTGAAAAACCTCTGTTTGTGGAAACCTTTTCATAGTGTTGGTTATGATCGAGGCTTTGTGAAACAGTTGAATCAAATGTGCCGTATTGTGCCGAGGCTTCGAAACAAGCCGACACCGTCTCCACGCTGACCCCTAGTGGCCAGAACAGTGTAAATGCAACAAAAACCCAGGCCAAACATGCATAAAAACACCTTTTACAAATCTATTGCAATTTTTTTACTGAAAGTAAAATCTTTCAAATGCAATTATCTAAGCATCTAATAAGATAATCATGTGTAAATGTGTTGTTTGATCAATTGTCAGGGTTTGTTTAGTTTGTTCTATGAATGGTTCAGCTAAACAGGCCAATAAGACTATTAACTACCTCAGTTTAAAGGATTAGTTCACTTTTAAAAAAACTTTTGCTGAGAATTTACTCACCATGTCATCCAAGATGTCCATGTGTTTCTTTCTTCAGTCGAAAAGAAATTAAGGTACGATACCAGACGATGAATAAGGGTCTTATCTAGCGAAACGATCGTTCATTTCAAAAATAAATAAAAAAGTTTAAGTTTTATAAGCACAAACGCTCGCCTTGCTCTGTTCTGTGAGACCTTTTCAACGTAATTGCGTATTACATGACGTCACGAAGGCGCATCACAGAACAGAGCCAGGCGAGCGTTTGTGCTTATAAAACTTCAACTTTTTTATTTATTTTTGAAATGACGGCTCGTTTCGCTAGATAAGACCCTTATTCATCGTCTGGTGTCGTTTAAAGCCCTTTGAAGCTGCACTGAAACGCTCATTTGGACCTTGAACCGTTTGGGTCCCATTGAAGTCCATTATATGGAGAAAAATCCTGGAATGTTTTCATCAAAAACCTTCATTTCTTTTCGACTGAAGAAAGAAAGACATGGACATCTTGGATGACATGGGGGTGAGTAAATTATCAGCAAAAGTTTTTTAAAAAGTGAACTAATCCTTTAATTATACTAATGTCTAATTAAAACATCTACAAAATGTATAAAACTGATCAGAGATCAGGTAAACCCCACAGACACTTGTTCAGTGGTTCTCAGTGACTCCTCATGATCATGTGTTGACAGAGATCATCAGCGGTGAACCATTGAAGTTTCGAAACAGTTATGACGTAATGAAGCCCCGTTTACTGAGATCACGTGACTGGCAGTTTGATACACGCTCCGAACCACTGATTCGGATCAAAAGCTTCGTAAAAGCTTCGAAGCTTCAGGAAGCAGTGTTTTGAAATTGCCATCGCTATCTTTTCAAGCTGTATGAAAACCTGAAAGAAACTGCCATTCTGTCAGATCCACCCGGAGCAAAAAGCTGTCATGTACAGGTAATAAAACTTACCAGTGTTTACCTTAACGCTTATAGAGTAGATGCGGTACGCTACAGTTTTCAGTGATAAAGCTACTCCTGCTGTGACTGTCTTGTTAATAACCCTCCGTCGATCTGTGGGTGGGGACACATCTGTAGATTTCTCGAAGGCCCGGAGCTGTCAAAAGAAATAAATGAATTTCTCGGCGCAGGTAACACAGAGGACGAGTAAACACTGTTTATTTACATACAGACAGTTTAACAATACAAAGGGATTTGAAAATTGGCAAAGTTACACTTTAAAGGCACACTATGCAGGAATTCTGTTTTTGTCAAACAGCGACCCCTAGAGTCGCTGTACTTGTATTAACGTTACTGTCGTACATACCACTCACGCAGAGCGTCTCTGCACTCTATAATGATAAAGTAGCCTACCGCGTTTGATGGCTTATAATGTTTTTACATGATTGCAGCTAAATTACAAGTAAATAGCCTAGGCATACTGTATGTATGATTTTATTTGTGTTTTTGAGTGTAATGTAAACAGTAGGCTTGTTTGAGATGCGCCTTGCCTCGCCTGAAATGTAGTCGAGAGTAGCGGCTGCAGTGAGAGGAGGAGTGAAGAAAGCGCAGGCAAGCCGGACAGATCGCTCTTCTCCAGTGGATCTGACGCCTGTGAGATCAGAGGCGGATATCGCGGGATTCACGGGATTCACACTCGTGCACGGTGTTGCTAATCAACTGCATGTAATTTGAGTTTTGTTGCTTGGATATGAAAATAAATATAATGAACAAGACACCCAAAGTACTTATTTAATTTCATTTTAAATAGGCCTACATGTTTATGAATCATTTTTTCTTTAATACAGATATGTGTTTTTATATTTAATTTTTTTTTTATTACATCACATAGATCGCACTGTCAGAGAGTTTGAGGATATCCACACATAATTTATACACATAAAACATGATATCAGAGTTTTAAAATCAAACATTTTAAAAGAGAACAATACATCACGGTTGTTTAAACCAATGAGCATTAAGCTGTGCCGTCAGCAAGTTGTTTCCCATCATGCTTTTGATCAGCGCAGTCGGTGGAGAGCAACTGCGCGCGACACGTGCGCCTTGCGCTCGCGAGAGTTTTTTGACACACGTCAGCATGACATCAGAGCAAGGCGGACCGCACTCGGACACATTTCTAACCGGCATGCATCTCGCGCTGATCACCGGTGGTGATCGGTGCTGCGCAGATTTTGCTTATCTCAAACAAGCCTATTACAAAATGCCAGATGACATCAGTAAAGTTACATGTACGTCGCATTACGTCCGTTATGATGTAGGCTAGTTAGACATGATTATTGCAATTTATCATAATAGTTTGCAAATTGCGCTCATTTACACTATTTACAGCTTATTTATGTCCTGATAATTATGTGAGATATTGACAACTGTTCTCATGATAATCGCAGGAAACAACTTTAACAGTGAAAGCCTGACCGAGTGGGACTCTTGTCCGGTTCCTCACGCTGTCAGATTCTCGTTTCCTTTTCTAGACTCTTCCGACCGCGCTTTCTTCGTTTTTTCCCCCCATTCTGAAAACGCAGGTCCGATGTTTACTCGTGTCTGACTCTGACTTTGTGCTTCTTATATGCCGGCTTAGCCATGACGATAGTGTGAAAAAATCCATCCCCAAATCAAGTCCTACTGGGAAGTTCGTACTTACGAGGTGGGAAGTCGTGTTTATGACGGCATGTGCGTCCAAGTCACTTTCGTCGGAGTAAGATGGCGGTGTACTTTCTCTTAATTAATTACACAAAAATAGAGCAAGTTTCTTAAACTCTAGTTCTAGAAAATGAAGAACAGAGAAATGTGCACCAGGTGTGCCTTTTTTAATGTTTTTAATTAATTTATGAAGCCACCCAACCCGAGAAAAACTCCGAAGCTGTTCAGTTAAGCTAAAAAGCTGCATAGTGCCCCCTTAAGAGATTTACTCAAAGTTTCAGGTATTATAGGGTGGCATTTTGATGCATTTATATATATATTTACAGTTTGAAATATAAAGGTAACAACAAATTAAATACAATCTCAGTACATGGGTCAAGCAGGGACTGCTAAGCAGGGTAATGCTTTTTTACTGTTTTCACTATAAATAACATGCATTCTTTTTTTAAATATAGTGTATTCTTTGTAATTTGTAAATTATAAAGTTAATATTACTTCTGAAAAGTTTTTGCAGTATTTTACAGTACATTTCTATTGTCTAAATATTTTGCTAAATATAATATTATTTTTATTAACTTGCAGGTAGCAAATTAATAGGTTTTATTTTTTTGTTTAATTAATTTTTGACTGAATTGTGGAAGAAATACTTTTATCCGCCTTTAGGACAGTTGAATCGGAGGACAGAAAATGACGAGGCGAGGAAGAAGACGACACAGATGCTGTATTTGGAAATGTTAAATTTCAATAATATTTCACTGTTCTTCCTGTATTTTTGATCTAATAAATGCAGCCTTGCTGAGCAGAAGAGACTCCTTTAAAAAATAAGACTTTCACTCTTTCAATGGCATCAGCTCTATTTTGCTAATTGCATTTGTAGATAGCACTAATAAGTGATCAGTCAAGTGTGCATCGGCCAACATGAGCACAGCGCTACAGGCTGACCCTCAGAAATGAATCAAAGCACAGACTCAGTTTAAACACTACAGTGATTTCTTCCATATCTGAAAAACATATTATTAAACGTTGATGGCTACGATGTGTCATATTGTGTCGGCACGGCAGATCTCTCCAAACAGATGTTCGTGGAGGGTCTATCTTCATTTAAGTAGGAAGAAATATGTTTTTAATTATCAGACCACCTGGGGGTTGATGGACCCTGCAAGCTTTACGTGGAACAGATGTAGCCATTCTCCTTAATTAAGTTTGATTTCCATTTGACAAATTAAAAAGAATATTCCCGGCACTGTATCAAGGTGTTTCGAGAAGCGTTCGCGAATGTTGTCGACTCATTTTATGCTAAGTTTGTAAACAGTTAATTTGTCATTCTCCTAAAGCACGAGACATTGATAATTGACTCTTAATGAGAACTAGAAAACCAGCGTAAATACTAATTTCCCATATGGGGTAAAGATCTGCCTGGTGAGTATAAAATAACAAACATGTTGTGCGTCTGATATTAGAGTTCTTAGCGAAGAGAAGCGATTAGCTTGGGTGAGATTAATCACTTTCCGTTTGAGATCTCTCACATGGAGCAGAAAGCCTGTTGAGGGCATGAACTTACCTGGAAAAGCATTATTTAATAAATGCTGTTAGTTTAATGCACCAGTGAGAGATGGGCTGTGTCCTGAATGGAATACTAGTATACTACATAGTGCACACTTGTTAAAAAAGAATTGTATATGAAGTAGTACATGTTATGTAACAGTACCTTAGTAATGGTTTTACTTCCGGTTCATTCACCACTCTGATAATGCAAGGTCAAGTTGAATGCATTGCATTGTGGGATACAGTCCGCAGTGTGCTTTGCTTGTATACTGTATATTTTGGCAAATGTAGTTGTAGTTGCATGCATACAGAAAATGCACAAAGTATGCATTTGTGCACTATATAGTATTCATGTTGAATACCATACAGGTGAAACTAAAAAATTAGAATATCGTGCAACAGTTATAATTTTGATGATTATGGCTTACAGCTTATGAAAACCCCAAGTTCAAAATCTTAGAAAATAAGAATATAACATGAAATCAATAAAAAAAGGATTTTAAATACAGAAATGTCGGCCCCCTGAAAAGTATAATCATGCATGTGTATATAGTTATATATACTATTAGTTTCATCTTTTAATTTGAATGACTGAAATACATGAACTTTTGCTCGATATTCAAATTTTTTGAGTTTCACCTGTATAATTGGGTTTTAAATACAAAATAACATGATGAGGTCATGTGACAATGTTTGAAATCTATTTCACATACTATTTAAAAGAAAAGTATGCAGTGTACACTATATACTGCACAATTGCCAGTAAGTTAAGTAAGTGTTTCCAGACAGAGGGGGTTTCTGGGTAGTGGGAAGCAGAATGATATGCTTTTGTATGGGAAACGCTGGTATTCACTTGATGTGCGCTGGAGCCTGTGCTGAATACTGAAGGATTTGCTTCGGCTCTTCACCGACAGGTAAACGACTAACCTTCGCCTCTCCTTAAGTCATGTGGGGGTTCGGACGGTGCACAAGTTCATTTTTCTTCAACACTGTAATTCACAGCATTTCATCTCTGCAATCGTCCTCTTCCTCTGCGATCACTGACCTATCAGAGACTCACGAGACAGACGCCATATGCGCCGCGGCCATAATATCACGATCAACATCATCATCCTTCCCAACTGCAGGAACGGTGTTCACAAAGCATGCTAAAATATGCAAATAAAGGCTCTTAAGAGCTTGCACAGTGGTTAGTTCCCGAGTCGAATGCTAACGATTATTAATTTGGAGGGGTTTTAATCTCAGCGCATGGAAAAGACCCTTTTCTGTGGTCAGGAATGTTGATTGGATTTTTTGGAACGCACACTCATGGAAAAAAAAAATTCACATTAGCAAAATAATAACCCAATGACATGGGTCGATTCGTTTTCTTTTCACATATTAGATCAACCAAGTGAGAAATTGGAAAGAAACTGTTCAAGTGTATTCCTCGACTGCTCAACGCTGATAATGAGTCGGCTGCTAATCCATGAGTCTGCTGGGCTGTCCGAGGTTAAGATGCACGCTCCTCGTGTGTTCGAGGGTCACGTATCCCGACCCGGCCCTTTTAGGGCTCTTCACACTGGAGTTTACAGGACATCAGTGAGCATAGCGAAGAGAAACAAGTTATATTTTAAGACTGTTTTGATGGTTTTAGACGGGTTTTGGACAGGGAGACCCGTTAACAAACCACCTTAAGACAGGACACTACAGGGCAATAGGGTAAACATTTGAACTAATAGATCTCCGTTCCCCAATCATTAATCACAGTACATTAACATAATTGTTTTGTATTACAAGTTTTCTATAGTGCTATGTTTAAATATGCACATTATGCATTATCTGATTAAATATGTACTAATTTGCATATCATTTCAGATCAGAAATCTGACCATTACATGAAGCCAGGGCCAAAAAGTGGGCTTGAAAAAGTGGCACTTCATGCAACCAAAGTCCAAACTGACCCGGCTCTTTCTACACGTTTAAAATGGATTCTCTCTAGTGTTTGTCAAATTCATGTCACGGATGGCCTTTTCACATCACGCAAAGCAGCTTCACAGAAAATCGTAATGTAATTGTTAATAATATCTTAATATATTTCATGCATCCTATTCACATTTAGCAGATAAGAGCTGGGTGATAATATAGTTATCATTTTGCGACCTTATATAAACAATCAAGCAGTTGAGATTTGCTATATAGTATATATTGCTTTAAATGAGTGTACTGCATGTATGTGAGTAAAGTATTATATTCTCATGAAGCATGTTATTGAATATGGCCATGTTAATGTCTTTGGTCTGCTACACTGCTGCTGCTGTTGATTATTGAGATTATTGCTGTTGATTGAGCATGTAAAACACAATAAATAGAAATACATAAATCCCGTAGCAGATCTAGGCAGGTGGAGCTGGGGAGGTAGAGGACCTCTGATACACACAGCAGGACTAACTTACAGCAAACAATGGACCAGACTATTGAAATGTTGAGCAAGCAATCTCATTGGCTGCCAGATCAGCAGAGCCAATCAGCTTGTGCCATGTGTTAATGATGTGATTGCTTGCAGATTGCATGTAAAGGACCATCAGCCACCACCCTCAAGTTTCTTGACTAAACTAGTTATATATCGAACTTTATATAAAAAGTAGGCTGATAATATAGTAACATTTTGCAACGGAATAAAATCTTTTATCACTTAAAAACCCTAAAGGTTAGATTTGGCAGATTTGTCCAACTCTGTCCTGGGCGAAAGTGAAAGTCCCTCACACGCGCTGGATTAATAATGTGAGATAATGGCTAATCTAGAGGCAGGTTGTGTTGTAAACCTGGGTAGTTGTTCTGGAAGGTCTAAGCATGTCAGACAGTCTCCTGTTAAATCAACAGCAGCGTGACACGGTGCCCCGGGCTCCTGACAGCTCATGATGAATGAGTGTTTGTCTCTGGGGTCTCGTGTTCAGGGCTGCTGGGATATTGGACAGGAGAGTCCCGCTTAACAGCTGCGTGCTGGACTGTAAAAGTGTTTGTGTGTTTGCAGTGGCATCAATGTTTGTCACTTTTCAAAATATATACCAGAACAAATATCGTATGACTTCAGAAGTCAAACACGTGAGCTACTTTTATGGTTTTTATGTTGATTTTTTGTTCTTTGAAGGCTGTCGTTGCATGGGAGAGATCACCGTGACCTCTGGAACAAATAACAGCGTGCAGGTTTGGAACAACATGTTAATAATTCAGAATTGACTACTCCATTAAGGCCAGGGACTGTAGCCAAGGTGCAAATGCAATTTGTGCATTGGAACATTGGAATATTACAAATTAGTGAATAAATCAAATATGTATACTTTGCATTTTTGTTCCTATTTTAAATCTGGTTTATCTGGTTCATTCACCACACTGAAAATGGTAGGTCAAGTTGAATGCATTGCATTGTGGGATACAGTATACAGTGTGCATTTTGGCAAATGTAGTTGTAGTAGCATGCATACAGAAAATGCACATAATGCACACATTTATGCATTCATGCACTATATAGTATACATATATTGTGTACTATGTCGGGGTAATCATGTAAATGTAACTGATAACTGGACGGCATGCAATTGAACATGCAACTTGATGAGGTCATGTGACAATGTTGGAAAATTTTGAGAGTCACTTTTTTAGGAATTTATTTGGTAAATTTCTTCATAGCTCATGCATATGTTGTCTTATCTAATTAAAAATGCATCCATCTTCAGTGTGCATATATGTTTTATTTATTTGCATCTTTGTGTTTCCATGCAGCATTTTATATGCACTAACCAAAAATTTGCAAGCAAAATATGTGGATGGAAACTCAGCTACTGTGAATGCAAAGAGAACTGAGTGCTATTATTCACTTTTTAGTTCTCTTAAAGAGGCCTGAATTTGGTGCGTTCAATGGGGACTTGTAGCAACACAAAAGCTCTTCGGCATCCACAAGTTTCATCTGAATGCTGAAAGAGAAAAATGCATGAAAAGCAAGGATGCAATAAAGAAAAATCTATCACCACCAACTGTAACATGAACTTAGATTTCATGCCCGAGGCAGAATCTGCGCCTTAAATCATAAAATAATTTTATCTCCTGTGGAGTAGAGAGAGAGAGGGAGAGAGAGAGGGAGAGAGAGAGAGAGAGAGAGAGAGAGGGAGAGAGAGAGAGAGGGAGAGAGAGAGAGAGAGAGGGAGAGAGAGAGAGAGCGAGAGAGAGAGAGATATGCAAAGTTGGAAAGTTTCCGGTGTCTTGGCATTCCGCGGGGAAGATCTCGCATCTCTCCCAGGAATTGCACGGATTAAATCCGCCTCTCGCTCCCCAAACAAACGCAGCGCCGCTGCTGAAGATTTCTAATCGTAGCCTCTGCAGTTTCTCCTTCTCTCTGATTACTCAATTAAGCCCATTGTTTACCTAATCGCTCTGCTAATTATGTTCCCGTGTCAGGCGACGGGTCTGATAGGCTCCGAGAACATGTCAGAGACACGGAGAAGCGGTGCACGGGGCGAGCGGATGATGGGACGCGCCGTAGTGCCGAATGTTTCCGGAGATATGTATCTTCTCCACAGCTATTCCCAAACATAATGTACGGAAGCACAGCATGCTGTGACCCAAATAGCAAACTCAATAATCTTCCGAAACACACTCAGCAAGTGCAAGGCGGAGGATTGGGAATAAAAACTTCTCCCACTAAAAATACTACAGGGATTGTTGCACAAAAGCTGCAGGCAGAAAGAATCAACAAAAAGGCAAAACATTAGTAAGATAATTCTACTCAGTTCTAACACAAATATACGCTTCGAAGCATTGAAGCATCGGATGATAATTAATACATTTTCCTTCCCGAAACAAAGAGTTTATCTCCAAAAACCGTGTGATAGAGAGAGCTGGATGTTTTCTGAGGGAAATGGGTGTTGTTTTATTGTGCAAATGATGTTGTAGGATTGAAAATAATCCAAGAAATTTGAAATGAACAAAGACATTTGCCTTACTGTTTTCCACCCCCGTGGAGTCCCTGAAGGTGTGTGAGACAGGGATCGGCCTGTAGGCTGAGATGGGTGTACTTTGGGGGTCTATGAATTGTCACACCTTTAGAACAATGGGGGAAGTTGTGATTATCTGATTGGTCAGCTTGAACGTCTCACATTTGGGTCAAAGTCACATGGTCAGGAAAAGGTGAGAAGAAGATTGTCACTGTTGCTCTGTCTCTTTTATGCACTGGCTCTCTTATTCTCTGGGTCCCTTTCTTGGGGCTCTCTCTCTTTACCTCTCTCTACACTTTCTCTCTCTCTTTACCTCTCTCTACACTCTCTCTCTTTACCTCTCTCTACACTCTCTCTCTCTCTTTACCTCTCTCTACACTCTCTCTCTTTACCCCTCTCTCTACACTCTCTCTCTTTACCCCTCTCTCTACACTCTCTCTCTTTACCCCTCTCTCTACACTCTCTCTCTTTACCCCTCTCTCTACACTCTCTCTCTCTTTACCTCTCTCTACACTCTCTCTCTCTTTACCTCTCTCTACACTCTCTCTCTCTTTACCTCTCTCTACACTCTCTCTCTTTACCTCTCTCTACACTCTCTCTCTTTACCCCTCTCTACACTCTCTCTCTCTTTACCTCTCTCTACACTCTCTCTCTTTACCTCTCTCTACACTCTCTCTCTCTTTACCTCTCTCTACACTCTCTCTCTTTACCCCTCTCTCTACACTCTCTCTCTTTACCCCTCTCTCTACACTCTCTCTCTCTTTACCTCTCTCTACACACTCTCTCTCTCTTTACCTCTCTCTACACTCTCTCTCTTTACCTCTCTCTATACTCTCTCTCTCTCTCTCTCTCTCTCTCTCTCTCTACTCTCTCTCTCTCTCTCTCTCTCTTTACCTCTCTCTCTTCACTCTCTGTCTCTTTCTCTCTCTCTCTACTCTCTCTCTCTCTCTCTACACTCTCTCTCTTTCTCTACACTCTCTCTCTCTCTACACTCTCTCTACTCTCTCTCTCTCTACACACTCTCTCTCTCTCTCTTTCCCTCTCTCTACACTCTCTCTCTTTCTCTCTCTCTACACTCTCCATCTCTCTACACTCTCTCTCTCTCTCTACACTCTCTCTACTCTCTCTCTCTCTACACACTCTCTCTCTCTCTCTTTCCCTCTCTCTACACTCTCTCTCTTTCTCTCTCTCTCTACACTCTCCATCTCTCTACACTCTCTTTCTCTTTTTCCTCTCTCTCTCTCTCTCTCTCTCTCTCTCTCTCTCTCACACACACACACACTCTCTCTACACATCTATTCTAAAACTATTTTAAGTGTAGCCATAACCATATTTTGTCATTAAACCTTTTCAATTACAAATAATGTGATAACTAGTTTGATTTGGTATTGACTTTGAAGTGCTACATATTGCAATACAATATTGTCCCTCTCTATAGCATCGCTCTCCCACACATTTAGCTGTAACTGCGCTTATTTCCGTCATTGGTTTGAGTAGCAGTGGGTGGAATAGACAAGAAATGTACAGTTTTCTACCATCTTGCTGACAACGTTTCTTTAGTCATTCGGCAGTCTTGCAGCCTGAACCCCTGCAGGAGATCCACCCTTACAGTGTGTTGCTAAGGTGCAGTGGTTATAGTGGGTCCAGCAGGAGGAAAAGGTGCATCTGATCACTTATTAAAGTTTCTCCTCAACAAGACACATGCTCCTATGGCCTCATGGGATTGTAAAGTGTCCATATATGCAAACCTCTGAATCCCGCTGGGAGTTGCCGGTCCTCCGGGGACTTTTCGCCCACTGTTTTATGAGCACTGTGAATTTGGACAACTTGTACTACTCTCGTTTTTCGCCCACTGTATAGTAGGGAAGTATGGGATTTCGGATGCAGCAATAGAGTCCCGCCCCTTTTTTCTTTTCTCTCATAGGGATTTTAAAATAGTCTTTGTTAAAGCGTAATAAGCCATGAACCAAACCAATCAGATACGAGGAGAATCAGAACACTGCAAACGTTGATTTGAAGTAAAGAAATGTTTAAAATTTGGACAAAGGTCAAAGGTACAAGACTGTGACCTAAACGGTTTCACTGACGGAAAGAACTACAATCCCATGAAGCATTGCAAACAGCATAATCGAATTAAAAACAGAGAAATATAAAACTACTAATTTACAAATGTTGCTTCTATTACAAATGTTGCAAAATATGCTTGTATATATACAAACATTTCAGTATTTTGAGAGCGTCGAGAGATTACGTCACCCGCAGTGCCTGTGAGTGGGCGGAGCTAAAGAGTGGACTGAGTGTTTTTGAGTTTTTACTTGCAGAACGTGACAGTTCATTCTTTGTTTTAATATTCCGGACAGCAATAAGTCAACAGTCTTTTCCCGGGTTTGTGCCGTCAGACTGGTTATGAGCATAATTAAGAAGATAATGAAGTCAAAGGTCAAGAGAAGAGTCTCAGCGGCCGCTCAAGAGAAACTTCCCTCTCTCTCTCCAGTGAATCGACCGACTGCCGTTCTGTCAGGCTGTTTTCACACTCAGCTCCACCGGTACCTGTTTAACAATAACAGTTTGTCTTGTTTTTCAAGTTAAAGCATCCCAACCTTTTTTATTTCCCTGCAAAGAGAAGTTGAATATAGGTTAAAGTTGTGTAAAGACAAACTTGAGAAAGGCCGGTCCGAAAATTTTATGCAGTTTAAAAAGTATGAAACTTGAAGGTTTTAAGGCCAGTTTGAAGGTGTAATACAGCACAATTTGCTGTGGGGTTGCTAGGGTGTTGCTAGGCAGTTGCTAAGGTATTCTGTGCAGTTGTTGAGGTGTTATAGGTGGATACTTGGGTATTCTGAGTGATTGCATGGGTGCTGCTATGCAGTTACTAAGATTTTCTGGTCTGTTACTAGGCAGGGTTTTTGGATGGTTGCTTGGCAAATGCTAACAACTATCCTGGTTGTTGCTAAAGTATTATAGATGTTGCTAGGCAGTTGCTAGGGTCTTCTGAGTAGTTGCTTAAGTATTTTAGGTGGTTACTATGTTATTCTGGGTGGTTGCTAGGGTGCTACCAGGCAGTTTATTGCGTGTTCTGGATTTTGGTATGTAGTTGCTAGAGTTTCTGGTTGATTACTTGGTAGTTTACAAGATGTTTTGGATAGTTGCTAGGAAATTGCTAATGTATTCCTGGTGGTCACTAGGGTGTTGCTAGGCTGTTTCTATGGTATTCTGGGGGGTTGCATGGGTGTTGCTATGCAGTTACTAAGGTTTTCTGGTCTGTTACTAGGCAGTCAATAGTTTTTTTTTTGGATAGTTGCTAGGTAGTTGCTAGCAACCATCCTGGTGGTTGCAAGTTGGTTGGTTACGTAGTTGACGGTGTTTTGGATGGTTGCTAAGAAATTATGAATGTATTCCTGGTGGTCACTAGAGTGATGTTAGGCATTTGCTAGACTATTCTGGGTGGTTGCTGGGATGTTGCTATGCAGTTGTTGCTAGGTTAGTTGCCCAGGTGTTTTGGATGGTTTCTAGGAAGTTGCTAGCATTTTGCTAGGATGTTGCCAAGTAGTTGCTAGGGTTTAGTTGGTGGTTACTAGGTAGTTGCTAGGATGTATTGGATGGTTGCTAGTGTATTCCTGGTTGTTGCTAGGGTATTCTGGATGCTTCCTGTGCAGTTTACCAGGTGTTTTGGAGGGTTGCTAGGAAGTTGCCAGGGTGTTTTGATGGTTGCTAGTGTATTCCTGGTTGTTGCTAGGGTGCTGCTAATGTATTCTGGGTGGTTGCTGGGCATTTGCTATGGTTTTCTGAAAGGTTTCTAGGGTGTTATTTGTGGGTGCTAGCTAGTTGCTAATAGATAGATAAAGCAAAGCTCTGTCAAAACAAGAAAAACCCCAATGGAGTAAGAATACATAAACTCAATTCAAGATAGATTTTCTGTAAACAAGTCTTATTTTCTCATGCAATTTTATTTGTCAGTTTAGTTTAGTTCAAATGTCTTATCTCACATAATTATGTTTCTCAAGTAAATGTGTCTTGTTCTAGGATGTTTTTATTGAAAGACAAGACATAAATGCTGATTAGGAAAATAATGTTTTCAAACATAATGTAAGCAAACGAGCACCTCAAGACATCTAAAATGTTTTTTAAAAGAAAAACCGAGAGATGAAAACAAGTTAACTTTTGGTTTTCCTCAGCTCGCGGAGCCCTAATGATAATCAAACGAGGGCCCAGAGAACAGATATAAATAAATAAATAAATAAATAAGAAGCAGATAATTAAGTAAAGACGCACACACACACACACACACACACACACAGAAGTGAGTTAAAGCAGCTGCTGGGCCCAGGGAGGAGCTGATAGGGAGAAGCAGGTTCTGCTCAGGTTCCCCAGGCATACGCGCACAGACGCGCTAATTGCAGTAATGACTGCCGCACAGACGCTAATTAAAGCTGCGTGTTTGATGGTGGTCTACAGCGTGGCCAAGCACTGACAAACTCTGACAGCGCACGCTGGCATACACTAACAAAGACATAATCTCAGATACAGCAGGAAAGTAAATATTTCCGCACGATCCCTGTGCTGACCATATGGCACGTCTGTAATTATAAGGCCTCTTTTCCTGCTTTTCTCCCGGTTCTTCTCGCCGAGGAGTGCGGGAGGGTGGCATGCCTATCAGCCGGAGTATAATTGAACAGCTTATGCAATTGCTTTAATTATATACGGTAGCTGTACCGTCTCATCTGGGCTCGCAACATGTGGAGTGTTTCATCCATTCTGCTTCGCTTGTCACACCGCCGTTATGCTTCTTTATGTTCCACGTTTGCTATATAACCGTGTTTGTGTGTCTCATGCAAAAATATTTCAGTAACCAATTAACCTCCTTCCTGTGTCTGCCGGGGCTTCTAATTTGGCAGATATGGCATATGTAATTAGTTAATAACCAGTGGTGATATAAATATCAATGATTCAAAGGTCAAAGCTGTTGTGCTTTGAAAATGTTGAGGAATTCTTCTAATAACTATTCGGCTCAACTTTTTTGCACAACATTTGTGCCTTTCTATCAAGGCAAGCTTGGTTTACTGCACTGGTAAAAACACTGGGTTAAAAACAACCCAATTTGGATTGTTTTCAAGCCAAGGGCTGGGTAAATATAGGACAGAACACATGTTGGGTTCATTTTACCCAGTTGATTAATTTTACTGT
This sequence comes from Meda fulgida, assembly GCA_030578275.1. Taxonomy (NCBI): domain Eukaryota; kingdom Metazoa; phylum Chordata; class Actinopteri; order Cypriniformes; family Leuciscidae; genus Meda; species Meda fulgida. Next base: position 31,515,113 of record CM060634.1, read on the forward strand.
GTTGATTCGTTTTTACTGTAGTACTATTTTTTTTTTTACTTCATAAATGAATTAATGTTTACGGATTAACTTAAATCCTCTAAACATTTAAAAAAAAAATACTCCACACAACCACTGGTCTGCATGAGAATTCCTTTATTTTCGATTTTATAGTATAGCATATTTAAATAGTTTTGAAAACATATTGCATACATTTAAGCTCATTTAACATATTGAAAGTACATTTTAAAACATGTATAAGTAATTCAAGTGTAATTGACCAGTCTCTGTTGTCCCATTTCCACCTTAACAGCGCTGGACCTCGTGCCGGAGCTCGTAAAAGAAGGCAGCAAAAGCCTGCAATTAATAACTCAATCTCTCTAACACAAAAACTACTCAAACACTGGGTTGTTACATCTGACCCAGGATCTATGTTACACAAAAACTACACAAACACTGGGTTGTTACGTCTGACCCAGGATCTATGTTACATAAAAACTACACAAACACTGGGTTGTTACATCTGACCCAGGATCTGGGTAAAACAAAAACTACACAAACACTGGGTTGTTACGTCTGACCCAGGATCTATGTTACACAAAAACTACACAAACACTGGGTTGTTACGTCTGACCCAGGATCTTGGTAAAACAAAAACTACACAAACACTGGGTTGTTACATCTGACCCAGGATCTGGGTAAAACAAAAACTACACAAACACTGGATTGTTACATCTGACCCAGGATCTATGTTACACAAAACTACACAAACATTGGGTTGTTACGTCTGACCCAGGATCTGGGTAAAACAAACACTACACAAACACTGGGTTGTTATGTCTGACCCAGGATCTGGGTAAAACAAAAACTACACAAACACTGTATTGTTACGTCTGACTCAGGATGTGTCTAACACAATAACTTGGTTGTTACGTCTGACCCAGGATCTGTCTAACACAATAACTACACAAACACTGGGTTGTTACGTCTGACTTAGGATCTGTCTAACACAAAAACTACACAAACACTGGGTTGTTACATCTGACCCAGGGTCTATGTTACACAAAAACTATACAAACACTGGGTTGATACGTCTGACCCAGGATCTGTCTAACACAAAAACTACACAAACACTGGGTTGTTACATCTCACCCAGGATCTGTCTAACACAAAAACTACACAAACACTGGGTTGTTACGTCTGACCCAGGATCTATGTTGCACAAAAACTACACAAACACTGGGTTGTTACGTCTGACCCAGGATCTGGGTAAAACAAAAACTACACAAACACTGGGTTGTTACGTCTGACCCAGGATCTGTCTAACACAAAAACTACACAAACACTGGGTTGTTACGTCTGACCCAGGATCTGGGTAAAACAAAAACTACACAAACACTGGGTTGTTACGTCTGACCCAGGATCTATGTTACACAAAAACTACACAAACACTGGGTTGTTACGTCTGACCCAGGATCTATGTTACACAAAAACTACACAAACACTGGGTTGTTACGTCTGACCCAGGATCTGTCTAACACAAAAACTACACAAACACTGGGTTGTTACGTCTGACCCAGGATCTATGTTACACTAAAACTACACAAACACTGGGTTGTTACGTCTGACCCAGGATTTGTCTAACACAAAAACTACACAAACACTGGGTTGTTACGTCTGACCCAGGATCTATGTTACACAAAAACTACACAAACACTGGGTTGTTACGTCTGACCCAGGATCTGTCTAACACAAAAACTACACAAACACTGGGTTGTTACGTCTGACCCAGGATCTATGTTACACAAAAACTACACAAACACTGGGTTGTTACGTCTGACCCAGGATCTGGGTAAAACAAAAACTACACAAACACTGGGTTGTTACGTCTGACCCAGGATCTATGTTACACAAAAACTACACAAACACTGGGTTGTTACGTCTGACCCAGGATCTATGTTACACAAAAACTACACAAACACTGGGTTGTTACGTCTGACCCAGGATCTATCTAACACAAAAACTACACAAACACTGGGTTGTTACGTCTGACCCAGGATCTATGTTGCACAAAAACTACACAAACACTGGGTTGTTACGTCTGACCCAGGATCTATGTTACACAAAAACTACACAAACACTGGGTTGTTACATCTGACCCAGGATCTGGGTAAAACAAAAACTACACAAACACTGGAAATATAACCCAAAAAATTGACCAAAAGGCTCAACCCAGGATTTGGGTAGAAAAAAAGAGCCCAATATTTTTTAGTGTGTGTTTGCATTCTAGTTTGTCATGCTGCTAATTAGATTAAGCATTGCTATTGTTATTGCTCAAGCTGTATAAATCATACATTATCATAAACCTCATCCCGCAGCGTTTGTCTTGTTGCATGGGGAGAATTGTGCTCGCTTTCTTCTGAGCCGTAACACACACTGTAAATGGTGGTTTGTGGATGAAGTGGTTGGTAATTATCATGACGAGCCCGAAACACAGTCACCTTCACGACGAGGGCCGTCCTGCCCCAGCGGCTCTGACTTCAGGTTTGACCGACCAACAGAAACCATTTAAGGCCACTGGCAATTAAGAGGTTCAAATAGCGTTTAATCACATCTGTGAGAGGGGCGATTCCTAGTTAATTAAAGCTTTAAGGGGAATCTTCATATTCAGCAGATCCAAATCACACACTCAGGATATTCTTCATCTGGTTTTTGGGTGTAATTTTGCGTGGTGGAGACTATACCGGTTTTATTAGTTCAGCTGGACTAATGGTGCATGTAGGACAGAAAAACAAAAACTTTTCTGCCTGCACAGGAAATGATCATAACTACAGTTATTTACTGCGGTTTCAGAATAGCACAGGTAGATATATATATATATATATATGTATGTATATAAACACTACATTAATCAAATATGTTGAGTAAATAAAAGCATACAGTAGTTAATGTTACTAACTTAATTACATATACTGTAAAAAATAAATTGCTGCCTTAAATTTTTAACTACAATCAGTTTGGTTGTTTAAGTCATTTCAACTTAAATTACAGTAAGCTGACTTAAATAATGTAGAATTTTGTATAACTTATTTTAATAAGTTAAACAATTTTCAACTTATTTTAATAAGTTAAAGATATGTAAAAATATGTTGTCATAACATATTGATCATATTTTTTTCACAGTGTATGAGTGTATATCTAAGATATACTTTTTGAACAATCAATTTTAATTATTTATTTAAAAAGTATATATATTTTAAATAGTTTTTTGATTGTTTTATATATATATATATATATATATATACAGTGTGTGTGTGTGTGTGTGTGTGTGTGTATATATATATACATATATTCAAAAAGCAAATATATACTTTCATATGACAGATATAGATAAGTGTGTGAGAGGAAGAGATCAGAGGAAGTTGTTCTTCACAGCTGGTGGAAAATTGTGTTTTCCAGCCTCTCCCGCTTCATCCATCCGTCCTCTTGCTGTATGACCATCTCTCTCCTCTTCTTCTGTGACGCGTTAGACAGTACAGCCGTTGATTGAGTTAATCACGCTCTCCAAACCCTTCGCACATCTCACGCACCACAGACTCGCAGCCAACAGCTGAGCTCTCTCACCAACCACACAGAAGCGGGACACAAAGTCAGCAGTCAGGTTTCAAGTATCAACTTCGTCTCAGATGTTCTCCTGAAATTGCTCAGGAGAAATAATTGGATTGTACAGATTGTGATAAACAGGAAAACAACAGTTCTGAGTTCATCAATTTTGAAACATATTCAATTTCAACTGTAAAGCAGCTCTACAGAAGACAATAGAGCTCAACAGTCGGTTCCAGAAGTAAAAAACTCCATTCCTTTTCTCCATTAGGAAACTGATTTTGAAGGATGTCTTTAAAGTCAGGCTTACTGTGAGCTACAAGGTTGTTAGTCGTGGTGTTTATGATATTTACTTCTGTTCTGGGGTGTTTGTAGGGCATTTTTTTTATAGGGCGTTGCTAGGTTGTTCTGGGGGATTTGTAGGGCGTTGCTAGGTTGTTCTGGGTGATTTGTAGGGCGTTGCTAGGTTGTTCTGGGTGATTTGTAGGGTGTTCTGGGGGATTTGTAGGGCGTTGCTAGGTTGTTCTGGGTGATTTGTAGGGTGTTCTGGGTAGTTTATTTGCTATGGTGATCTGTGTGGTTTATAGGGTGTTGCTATTGGGTTCTTGGTGGATTGTAGGGCGTTGCTAGGGTGTTCTGGGGGGTTTGTATGGCATTTATAGGGTGTTCTGGGTGGTTTGTGTTGCTATGGTGATCTGAGTCATTTGTAGGTTGTTGCTATGGTTTTCTGGGGGATTTGTAAGGCGTTGCTAGGTTGTTCTGGGTAGTTTGTTTGTTATGTGATCTGGGTGGTTTATAGGGTGTTGCTATGGTGTTCTTGGTGGATTGTAGGGTTGCTAGGGTGTTGTGAGTGGTTTGTATGGCATTTCAAGGGTGTTCTGGGTAATTTGTTTGCGGTTTATAGGATGTTGCTATGGTGATTTTGGTGGATTGTAGGGCATTGCTAGGGTGTTCTGGGTGGTTTGTATGGCATTTATAGGGTGTTCTGGGTAGTTTGTGTTGCAATGGTGATTTGAGTCGTTTGTAGGGTTTTCCTATGGTGTTCTGGAGGATTTGTAGGGTGTTGCTAGGTTGTTCTGGGTAGTTTGTTTGCTATGGTGATCTGTATGGTTTATAGGGTGTTGCTATGGTGTTCTTGGTGGATTGTAGGGCGTTGCTAGGGTGTTCTGGGTGGTTTTTATGGCATTTGAAGGGTGTTCTGGGTAGTTTATTTGCTATGGTGATCTGGGTGGTTTATAGGGTGTTGCTATGGTGTTCTTAGTGGATTGTAGGGTGTTGCTAGGGTGTTCTGGGGGGTTTGTATGGCATTTATAGGGTGTTCTGGGTAGTTTGTGTTGCTATGGTGATCTGAGTCATTTGTAGGGCATAGCTATGGTGTTCTGGGTGGTTTTTAGGGTGTTCTGGGTGGTTTCTAGGGTGTTGCTAGGGTGTTCTGGGTGGTTTCTAGGGTGTTGCTAGGGTGTTCTGGGTGGTTTGTAGGGTATTTGTTGGGTGTCCTGGGTAGCTTGGTTGCTATTGTGATCTGGGTGGTTTGTATGGTGCTGGGGGCCTTTATTTACTGCTTTCAGTAGATTTGTAAGAGTCTGTTTAGTTTGTGTGATGCAATGACGAAAGATGCAGTATATGAGTGAGTGTGTGTGTGTGTGTGTGTGTGTGTGTGTGTGTGTGTGTGTGTGTGTGTGTGTGTGTGTGTGTGTGTGTGTGTGTGTGTGTGTGTGTGTGTGTGTGTGTGTGTGTGTGTGTGTGTGTGTGTGCGTGTTTTGGGGGGATTCCTGTGCAGTGTCCGCCTCGGTCCCCTGGGAGTCGTGGGACCCTGGACATCTGTTCTCTTCCACTTGCTGTGGTCAGTCTGGCATTCCTAATCTTCGCACCCCTCGCACTTCTCCCTGGAGGCGTCTGTCCACTGACCTGCTTTTCCCTCTGCCGGTTTCTCTCTCTCTCTCTCTCTCTCTCTCTCTCTCTCTGTCTCTCTCTCTCTCTCTCTATCTCTATCTCTCTCTCTCTTCCAGCAAAGCCAATCGGACGCAGCCACAGTCTCCCAGATCAAAGCTGTGCTGATTCCACGGCAGGAGCTTTTGAAGTGCTCGGGAAAACCAGTCACATGTGGCGTCTTTATGACAATATTCTCCTGATGCCTGAATTTTTACATCCTCATCTGCGCCATCCGTGCGGCTCTTTTGCAAAGATGATATTTTTGCAGCTAAAATAAAGCATGACGGTTAATCCAGTTAGTCTTTTTGCTAAGTGTTGTTTTCCTCTTTCTATGTTTCCGAGAGCAGAAACACACAGTGCTTTTCTCCCAGCACTAGTTGAGTTTATTGAAGCTGGAGCTTTCACATAGAAATCAAATAAACACTGGTAATCTCGCTAGGTCCTTCTGAGTGTGCTTGCCTGAAGTGTGTATGGAGCAGGACGTTTTCCCAGATAACATCTGCCTGTAGCTTTTGCTCTATTTCTCTTTCTTTCTCTCTGGCATCTCCTGTTCCCAGAGCGAAGGAGGAACCACAGACGAGATCTCTTTCATTGCTCATTTGTTTCTAGACAGCGATGAGATTAAATGAAGACTTTTCAGATCTTTCTCCTGAGAACAGTTTAACTTTTTACTCTTACTGAATGGCAAACAGTCAAAAATGTCTTGTGTCTGTTCCCTTAAGAATTTTAGTCTGAGGCAAAGTTTTAACTCCATTATGTCTCTTAAGTTGTGAAAGAGAAAACTTTGAGCAATAAAAAAATTCCTCTGGGGGAATGTAACTTAATTACTTATAATTTAGCAGATGTGGTTTTCAGGGTGTTGTGGTTGCTGTGTTGGGTGTGGTTATGTGGTTGCTGAGGTTTTCTAGGTGGTTTCTAAGGTGTTGCTATGTGGTTGCTAAGGTGTTCTGGTGGTTCCTAAGGCGTTGCTGGGGTGTTCTGGGGGGGGGGGTTTCTAAGGCATTGCTATGTTGTTGAAAGGGTGTTCTGGGTAGTTTGTAGGGCGTTGTAAGGTTTTTTGGGTGCTGTGTAGGGTGTTGCTATGTAGTTGCTGGAGTGTTCTGGGTGGTTCCTGGGGTGTTGATATGTGGTTGCTGGGGTTTTCTGGGTGGTTCCTGAGGCATTGCTATGTGGTTGCTGGGGTTTTCTGGGTGGTTATTAGGGGATGTTATGTGGTTGCTACGGTGTTCTTGTGGTTTCTAAGGCGTTGCTATGTGGTTGACGAGGTGTTCTGGGTAGTTTGTAGGGTGTTGCAAGAGTTTTTGGGGTGCTGTGTAAGGCATTGATATGTGGTTTCTAAGGTGATGTTTCTGCTGCTATGTGGTTGCTGGGGTGTTATGAGTTGTTTGTAGGGCGTTGCTATGTGGATGCTGGGGTTTTCTTGGTGATTTTTGTAGGGTATTTCTATGATTGCTATGGTTTTCTTGGGGGGTTCCTTTGTGGTTTCTTTCTTTTTTTTTCTTTTTTTTTAATCTTTAACCACAAGTATGTGCAACAGTTACAGTGATATTTGCCTTTACAAGCACAAATAATATATGTGCCATATTCACAAATGAAATATCTGCAGATCAGGCACAGAGAATTGGAGCAGCACATCGAACCTACAGTCTTCTGGGTATCAACCACATAATAAAAGCTGCAGCCCAAAAACCTGCTCATCTCCAGATATTACAGCCCTGAAATCAACAGGTAACAGAACCTGTATGTACCTGTACGTGACTGTCATTTCAAAAAGCCACCCTGTCACCTAAATCAACTAACATTAGTGCAGTAAAGCTTGATGACGATCATATTTCTGATATTACAAGCATCCCCTTATTCATATACAGTATAAATAATGAGCTTGTCTCATGTTTATGCAGTTATCACTGTTACCGCCGATTATATTAATGCTAATTAATTCATGCGAATGCTCCGGTTTGACAATCACAGCGGTAAAGCACTGTTGATTTGATCTGATTTGATTAGAAAGCCAATGTTAGCAGGAAGGAAAGGGGATAAGCGTGTAAACAAGCGAGCAGGAGATGTTAATTCATACGCTGTCCAGGGCAGAGCATCAATCTTGCTTTGTGAGGTTCATCATTCCAGTAGCAGAGTTCCTCGTTCAGTCACTCCAACAACAGATCCATCATCCGTTCGGCTGATTGGGACAACAGTACTTGTTATGCTATAAAACCTTTCATCGTGAAGTTAGATGCCATAAATCTTCCCTTAAACAGACAACGAGTCCCATGGAAACACAGACATCGGCGATTCTCCTCAGATTGATGGCAACTTTGAGTGTGCAAACGCTCAAAACAGTACAAAAGAGTGTGTGAAAGTTGTCTAATGGCTGATATGAATTGAAATAAGGTGTTGTTTGCCTTTGCTAGGAGCTTATGACATCCAAATTCAGGGCAATCAAGTATCAGTCTTCACAGTAACTTTATGCTGTTGCTCTATTTCATATTGTGAAGCTGGAAATAATCTGTGCAAGTGATGTAAGAAAACGCCAGATGCATCAGATAAGGTCAGATTGTTGACTGCTCATGTTGGCATCTCTAGTTCAGAGTATTTGCGTCAGTGAAACACTAAGTGGACACACAAATTATTTTAATTTTCGTTTTGCATGCTGTCATCTGTGTCAGATTTGTTTGTGTTTTTACAGGAGCAGCCAATGTGTTTAAATATGTACAAAAGGAACACACACCTTCAATGCACTAGCCAAGCTTTTGCTGATGTTACAAGCCTACTTTTAAAACTACCATTCTGCAAATCCACCATAATCACTGATTATATTTTCATAAGTATAGGTATCCTCACTAAGATCATAGTTTAACTTTATTTATCTGCTATAAACATGTCAACTTTAACTAACTTGCTCAGCAAGATAATTTTTAAGATGAAGATGTCTGTTATAGAGCCCCTTTGTGCTGACAATGCATTGTTTTAATGCACAAAATCATACTTGAGCTGTGAATGTTTGCATTTATATGATTGGAGCTTAATGCCACAGTATTGTTACTCCTAAAGTAACTAATTATGTTACGTCATCATTACTCTTAATGAAAAGTAACTTTATATTTGTCTTTCTTCCATAGTAATAGTACTATGTTTGGTTTTCATGTGTTTGTTTGTTTGTTTTTGTTTGTTTGTTTGTTTATGTATAATGCATGTTTTAATGCATTCGTTTAATAAGTAATATTAACCAAAGTTAAAATGCATTATAATATTTGCAGATTCCTTGTTATATCTGAAATTGGTCATGTAATGCATTTTACTTTCTAAATGTGTAATAATGAAAGTATTGGTTTCAATTATTTCTGATATCATACAATCCAATATAAGATATAAGGCATAATTAATGCATAACAAATATTCTTATAATGCATTATATACAAAGGCGGGTTAGCCCAGTTTGTTTTTGTTGCTGTTTGTGGAGCCTAGGGTGTCTGCAGAGACCGTGTCTTTTTACAGTGTGTTCAGGGGACAGGCAGCCAGCGGACAGTGAGGAGATGTTTGCTGTACGTGACAAAAAATGTTTTGGCCTAAAAACCTTTAAATAAGCGACTATAACTGCTTAAATAAGTGACTATAACCGCTTAAATAAGTGACTATAACCGCTTAAATAAGTGACTATAACCCCTTAAATAAGTGACTATACCCGCTTCAATAAGTGACTATAACCGTTTAAATAAGTGACTATAACCATTTAAATAAGTGACTATACCCGCTTCAATAAGTGACTATAACCCCTTAATTAAGTAACTATAACCGCTTAAATACTGTAAGTGACTATAACCGCTTAAATAGTGACTATAACCGCTTAAATAAGTGACTATAACCGCTTAAATACTGTAATAACCGCTTAAATACTGTAAGTGACTATAACCGCTTAAATAGTGACTATAACCGCTTAAATAAGTGACTATAACCGCTTAAATACTGTAATAACCGCTTAAATAGTGACTATAACCGCTTAAATAAGAGACTATAACCCCTTAAATAAGTGACTATAACCACTTAAATAGTGACTATAACCACTTAAATAAGTGACTATAACCGCTTAAATTAGTGACTATAACCCCTTAAATAAGTGACTATAACCTATAACCCCTTAAATAAGTGACTATAACCGCTTAAATAAGTGACTATAAGTGACTATAACCCCTTAAATAAGTGACTATAACCCCTTAAATAAGTGACTATAACCGCCTAAATAAGTGACTATAACCCCTTAAATAAGTGACTATAACCCCTTGAATAAGTGACTATGACCACTTAAATAGTGACTATAACCGCTTAAATAAGTGACTGTAACCGCTTAAATAAGTGACTATAACCCCTTAAATAAGTGACTATAACCGCTTAAATAAGTGACTATAACCCCTTAAATAAGTGACTATAACCGCTTAAATAAGTGACTATAACCCCTTAAATAAGTGACTATAACCGCTTAAATAAGTGACTATAACCCCTTAAATAAGTGACTATAACCCCTTAAATAGTGACTATAACCACTTAAATAAGTGACTATAACCCCTTAAATAGTGACTATAACCACTTAAATAAGTGACTATAACCGCTTAAATTAGTGACTATAACCCCTTAAATAAGTGACTATAACCGCTTAAATAAGTGACTATAACCCCTTAAATAAGTGACTATAACCGCTTAAATAAGTGACTATAACCCCTTAAATAAGTGACTATAACCCCTTAAATAGTGACTATAACCACTTAAATAAGTGACTATAACCCCTTAAATAGTGACTATAACCACTTAAATAAGTGACTATAACCGCTTAAATTAGTGACTATAACCCCTTAAATAAGTGACTATAACCGCTTAAATAAGTGACTATAACCCCTTAAATAAGTGACTATAACCCCTTAAATAAGTGACTATAACCGCTTAAATAAGTGACTATAAGTGACTATAACCCCTTAAATAAGTGACTATAACCCCTTAAATAAGTGACTATAACCGCCTAAATAAGTGACTATAACCCCTTAAATAAGTGACTATAACCCCTTGAATAAGTGACTATGACCACTTAAATAGTGACTATAACCGCTTAAATAAGTGACTGTAACCGCTTAAATAAGTGACTATAACCCCTTAAATAAGTGACTATAACCGCTTAAATAAGTGACTATAACCCCTTAAATAAGTGACTATAACCGCTTAAATAAGTGACTATAACCGCTTAAATAAGTGACTATATGTTATGGAACGGTAGAAAGAGAACTCAACAGCGAGATGCGGCAATCAACAGTCTTTAATTTATATACAGCTGCCCTTTAGCAAAAGACAATAGTTCAGGGGGAAAAAACTTGAGAAATCAGGATCGGCCACACGGCTCTTAACGAGAACAGAAATCCCCTCGTCTGGACAGCAAATAGTGCGGATGCGGTCGGCGACTGCAGAATCTGAGAACCCTCGAGCGTCCGGTGAAGAGAGGAGACGCCAGCAGAAGGTCTATGGCGAGGCAGAGGATCTCAGCGTCCAGAACCGAACAGAATTCAGAAAGCACATAACACGGTAATACTTGAAGGTAATCGAGCATCAGCACACCAACAGACAGGACAGGACAGGACAGGACACGGATGAATAGAGTGAGCGTATAGCATGAGCTTTTACATCGAATAATCTGACAAAGAGCCAAGGACAGGAAGAGCTAGAAGAAGGAGAAACAATCAGGGGAAAATTAGGAAACAGCTGGTGAAAACCAACGCAGAGAATGAGGAGAGTGGAATCAGCTGAAGGGGATGAGATAATGAGGGCGTGAATGTGAGTACAGGTGCGTAAAAGTGTGTGTGAGTGTATGTGAATGACCACAAGAGGGAGACAGAGAAAGAAATTAGGACCAGGATCATGACAGTACCCCTCCTTCAACGAGCGCCTCCTGGCGCTCCCGAGCCAGAAGACCGATGAGACCGAAGGAAATCCTCGATAAGCGAGGGGTCCAAGACGTCCCGGGAGGGAAACCAGCTTCTCTCCTCAGGACCATACCCCTCCCAGTCGACTAGATATTGGTACCCACGACCCCGTCGGCGCCTGTCCAAAATTCGGCTGACTCTATAGACAGGAGCGCCCTCAACCTGAACGAGGGGGCAAGAGGGACGTGAAGGAAGACGAATGACAGGTTTAATACATGAGACATGAAAAACAGGGTGGACCCGACAGAGACTGGACGAAAGATGAAGTCGGACAGTGACAGGATTGATGATCTTGATAATGCGGAATGGACCAACGAAACGGGGTGCCAATTTACGGGACTCGGATTGGAGAGGTTAATTGGCTGTGGAAAGCCACACTCTCTGACCACGAACGTAACGAGGACTCTTAACCCGACGTCTATTAGCCGCTGCTCTCATGTGTCTCTTAGAATGACAAAGTGCTGATCTTACTCTCCTCCAGGTGCGTCTACAGCGAGCAATAAAGGTCTGAACGGACGGACATCAAGACTCCGTCTCCTGCGAGGAGAACAGAGGAGGCTGGTAACCGAGGCAACCGTGGAAAGGCGAAAGACCCGTGGCGGAAGACGGATGAGAGTTATAAGCGTACTCAGCCCAAGCAAGCTGCTCAGACCAAGACGCGGGATTTCGAAAAACCAGACTACGGAGAATGCGAGCGATACTCTGATTGGCCTGTTCGGCCTGTCCATTAGTTTGGGGATGAAAACCAGACGAAAGGCTGGCGGTGGCCCCGATAAGGCGGCAGAATTCTTTCCAGAATAACGAGGTAAACTGCGGACCCCTATCAGACACAACATCGGTGGGCAGACCATGAAGCCTAAAGACATGGTCAACCATAATTTGGGCGGTCTCCTTAGCAGAGGGGAGTTTAGGGAGCGAAATGAAGTGCGCAGACTTTGAAAAGCGATCGACTACAGTTAAGATGACTGTATTCCCAGCAGAAGAGGGGAGCCCGACGATAAAGTCAAGCGCAATGTGCGACCACGGACGAGCAGGCACAGGCAAGGGTCGAAGGAGACCGGCCGGAGGGGAATTACCAGACTTCGTCTGAGCACATACGACGCAAGAGGAAACAAAACGGCACGTGTCGTGTTCTAAAGTAGGCCACCAGAAGCATTGATGGATAGAGGCAAGCGAACCCCGAACACCCGGGTGGGCGACTAATTTGGAAGAGTGACCCCATTTAAGGACCGCTTGACGTGCCGACTCGGGGACAAAGAGAAGGTCCCTAGGACAACCGGGAGGAGCGGTGACTCGAGAGAGAGTCCGTCTGACCAGTCTCTCGATTCCCCAAATGGCTGCCCCCACGAAACGACCAGAAGGGATAATAGTCTCATGATTAGCAGGAGTAGTTGAAGAGTCAAATAGACGAGAAAGAGCGTCGGGCTCAACGTTCTTTGAATCAGGACGGTAAGAAATCGAGAAGTCAAAACGAGTAAAAAACAAAGCCCAACGGGCCTGACGGGCGTTCAATCGCTTTGCGGAACGGATATACTCCAGATTACGGTGATCCGTCCAAACGAGAAACGGAACAGAGGAACCCTCTAACCATTGCCGCCACTCTCCTAGAGCTAAGCGGATAGCGAGTAACTCTCGATTGCCAACATCGTAGTTTCGTTCAGCGGGCGAGAGACGGTGAGAGAAAAAGGCACAGGGATGCACTCTCCCATCAGCGGCGGAGCGCTGGGAGAGTACAGCCCCGACCCCCACCTCAGAAGCATCCACCTCGACGATAAATTGCCTCGAGACATCAGGAGTGAGAAGAACCGGGGCAGTAGTAAAAAGGGTCTTTAGGCGATCAAACGCCTCTTGAGCGGCGTCTGACCATCTAAAGTTGGATTTGATAGAAGTCAGAGCAGTGAGGGGCGCGGCAACCTGGCTGAAATTTCTAATGAAACGGCGATAAAAATTAGCAAAGCCGAGAAACCGCTGTAACGCGACGCGGGACTCTGGAAGTGGCCAATCAGTAACCGCCGACACCTTGCCTGGGTCCATACTGGTCCCCTCTGCAGAGACAATTGAACCTAAAAACGAAATTGAAGACACGTGAAACGAGCACTTCTCTGCCTTGACATAGAGTCGATTCTCTAACAGCCGTTGAAGGACTCGGCGGACGTGCTGGACATGGACCTGAAGCGACGGAGAGAAAATCAGAATGTCGTCTAAATAGACAAAGACAAAAATGTTGAGCATATCGCGAAGGACGTCATTAATGAGGGCTTGAAAGACTGCGGGAGCGTTGACCAGTCCGAAAGGAAGAACCCTATATTCAAAGTGCCCCAGGGGTGTGTTAAAAGCGGTCCTCCATTCGTCCCCCTCCTTAATACGAACCAAATGATATGCGTTACGGAGATCGAGTTTAGAGAAAATCTTTGCTCCTTGTAAAATCTCAAAAGCTGACGACATCAGTGGCAAGGGATATCGGTTCTTGACAGTGATCTCGTTCAGCCCTCGATAATCTATACAAGGACGCAAAGAGCCATCCTTCTTCTTAACAAAGAAGAAGCCGGCGCCGGCAGGGTACGACGAGGGAACAATTAAACCAGCATTAAGAGAATCTGATAGATAATCTTCGAGCGCCTTACGTTCGGGAGAGGATAACGAATACAATCTACCCCGAGGAGGTGTGGTCCCCGGAAGAAGATCTATGCTACAGTCGTACTGACGATGAGGGGGAAGAGAAGTGGCCCGAGAACGACTTAAGACCTCTCGCAAATCGTGATATTCCTCTGGCACTCCTGACAAATCACCTGGTTCCTCCTGGAAAACAGAAACAGAAGACACGGGGGGAACAGCAGAGGTTAAACACTTAACATGACACGACAATTTCCAGGAAAATATGCAGCCGTTTGACCAGTCAATATGGGGGTTGTGTTGAACAAGCCAAGGATGGCCTAAAACCACAAGTGAAAATGCTCCCCTTTTCTGCTGGGAATACAGTCATCTTAACTATAACCGCTTAAATAAGTGACTATAACCGCTTAAATAGTGACTATAACCCCTTAAATAAGTGACTATAACCCCTTAAATAAGTAACTATAACCGCTTAAATAGTGACTATAACCGCTTAAATAAGTGACTATAACCGCTTAAATAAGTGACGATAACCGCTTAAATAAGTGACCATAACCCTTTCAAATGTCAATTTCTCACAGTAGTAAACATCTCTGTGATATGGTCTCTAGATTTGGCTCAGGTTCATCCTTCAGTGTGCTAAAGTAATGTAACAGAATATCTGTCCACAGCAAGACTCCACAATGTCACTTTTCCTCGAATGAAGAGACGTTGTTGAATATCAGCATTGTTGCTGTGTGAAAGGGGCAGGGCTGTGTGAAAGGGGCGTGGCTGTGGTGAAGGGGTGTGGTTTAGGTTTGCCTCGTCTGACAGTGAGCACATCGAGGGGACCTTTAATTGGCTGCTGAAGTGCTGAGGCGGGACAGAAGCGAATTACACGCCGTCTCAGCCGGGACGCTCCTTTTGTGTGAGAGACCTTCTCTCCCCAGAGAGCCGTACTATATGTTTCTTCATTTAACGCTTCATTTGTGATTGGCCAGATCTCTTTGTGTGTGTGTGTGTGTGTGTGTGTGTGTGTGTGTGTGTGTGTGTGTGTGTGTGTGTGTGTGTGTGTGTGTGTGTGTGTGACTTGTGTACGTCTAGGTGACTTTGCATGCAAAATAGAAAGAACACGTGTATGTTTATTTACATACACAACAGTCATCAATACACAACATTACATACACTACAGTAAAGCTACTGTTTGCACGCGTGTAGGCCTATATGTGAATGCATGTTTGGTCACAGTGTTTGTGTGTGTGTATGTGTAAACAAGTTTGGTCACAGTATGTGTGTGTTGGGGATTATTGCATGATTTGAGATGGTGTTAATGTCTCCAGTCTCCCTCGAGTCTATCCAGACACAAAGACGGCCCCCATGTGGGACGGGCCCCTCTCCACTCCTGGGTCCTAAAGTGATCTTAATATGAAGATCATTAACTCGAGACAGAGAGGGAGGGGGAGCTCATGTGCGAGTCTGTCAGGATCAGCCCACGCCATCAATCTTGTCATTTAAACAATGCAAATCAAATCGACGGCAAATAATGAACTACCATAGACAAGCGAGAGAGTCGCTAAACATAAATAGACCTTCAGAAACTCATTAAAGAGTATTTTTTTACATGCCAAAAAGGAATTACATGCATTGTTTATTTACAAATTCATGCTTGCATATATTAATTCAATATATATGGTAATTGGGTGGTTTATGCTATTTTATTTTAGGAGAAAGTTTAGATGCATGTGTAGGAGAGTGCAATTTTTTAAACAATTTTTACTCCTTATGTTTTGCTTTTATTCGGTTTAAGTGGTCCTACAGTGTGACAAGATGTTTTAAATTATTCTGCATTGATAATAGCATAATAATTCCAATAATAGAAGACATTTTTGTAGATTATTAATAGAATCAGAAAATTCCATTTAAATTGTTCCAGATTCTGCACGTCACACTACAAGTATTTTCATTTTTAATATTTTGTTTTATTTTGCACCTTCAGAAGGGGCCAGCATTTCTCCAATGCAATATTTGCATGCATAATGCACTGTAATTTTTCATTTATTTAATCATTTTTCTTATACCATATGCACAATGTGCAATGAGGTTTAACGATCTTTATATGTCTTTGTTGAGCGTATTCGATGAGAAAATGTGTCGAATCGCTCAGTTTCCATGCTGTCTCCCATATCAGGTCCCCATCTGCACTAGAGCCGCTCTATGAATTGTTCCTAAATAGACTGCGAGCTGCTAATAAAGTGTACTTAACATAACAATAGAAGCCAGGCCTCTGTCACAGGATGGCCGAGTCAGCCTGAGTATAAGATAATAGATCCAGGAGCCAATCGGATGCCTCGGATCTTCTCTGGCTCTCTTTTTTCCCACTCTGCTCAGCAAAAGCCGAGCTAAGATCAATATTGTGAGTTCTCCCTCTCATCCTAAATTACCGTCCTCTTCTCCTCTCCAGTCCTGCAGGAGCGAGGGATCGCCTATCTTTAGCAGTAATGGAGGCTGTTTGTAATAAAGCAAGGTGGTTAATATCAGCTTGTCGGCTTTCTCTGCCCATTTCTCCCCTCTCAGGGGCTACAGAGCTTATATTATTAGCCGTGTAAAAACGGCAGTAGTGTGTGCTGGTGAGGTCTTATTAAGCTGTTACCTGCAGGCTTCTGTCCAATCTCAGCAGGATGCAACAGTAAGCAGAATGTTATATTGGAGGCTTTTATTAAATTGATGGTTGCAGGTCTCTGTGGAGAAGATCTGGGAACAGTGCAGGAAAGAGTGACTTTTGAACTTCGCCAGTCTTTGTCACAGTGTCACAGTGCCTCCACATAAGCGTTGGTTAGTGTGAAATAACGTCAGTAGGTGACGTGTGCATGTGACACACAGCATGGGTTCAGGTCTGACCCAGGCATTTCCCAATCCTTTCACTCTGTTTTTGGACCCCTGGAGATTCAGGGAGGTACTGCATGTTCAGATTTTTTTTTTTTTAATCCATATTTAAAAGTATGGTTTATTTGTTCTGTAACTTAATTTAAAGGTGAATGAGTCTTACATTCAAAAAGAAAAACTTTTTCTTTATAAAAGCATGCATGCATGCATCAGTGTTTGTATAAACGTGTGGTATGTTCATGTTTATTTTAGGCTGTGGTTTATATGCATCGTGAATTACTCATTAAATAGTCTTTTTTTACATGCAAAAAAACGTTTCTTTACAAATTCATGCATGCATTCATGAATGTATGTGTATAAACTTGAGTGGTTTATGCTTGATTATTTTAGGCTATAGTTTATATGCATGTATTGGAGAAAAGTTTAATTGTTTTATAACATTATTTAAAGGTGAATTAGTCAGTCTTTTTTACATGCAAAACAAAAACTGTCTTTACAAATTCATGCATGCATACATTAATGCATGTCTATAAATGTGTGGTTTATGCTAGTTTATTTTTGGCTAATATTTACTGTATGCATGTGTTGGAGAGTGTTTATGTTCTATAACTTCATTTAAAGGTGAATCACTCCTTAAATAGTCTTTTTTACATGCAAAACTAAAAACTAATTATTTACACATGAATGCATGCATTAATGAATGTATAGAAGAAAGTGCATTTATTCTTGAACTAAATAAAAAAAATTAACCTTTACCTTTTAATCAAATATATTATGGTTTGAGTAACCTGATTTCTCTGGTGCTTTCAAACACTGATCTGAACACAGTTTGGGGCGGGACTCTCTGTTTATTGACCAATGACAAATGAAGCGAGTGTTCAGAAAACCTGTTTAAAAACATTTGTTGATTCTAACAGTGCAGAAAGTACACATTTCACATTTAAAATGTATGATCATTAAGAAATGAAAATCTCTTTTTTGCACAATAAAGTGCCAGTGAATCCAGGATGTTGTTGTAAAGTAAAGCGTAATTGAGAGACAAGGAAACTAATGAAGCATAATGTAATAATGTGGACGACCCCTGCTGTTCATAAAGGCTAAAACACCCGTAAGCAAAAAGTAAAACGCTTTATCTTCTTTTTCCAAAAATGTTATTTGCAGCCGATCCCTCACATATCATCTCCAGCTGGTTTAGTTTTAGGGACAAGGACGCCCTCATCTGGACAAATCTCCAAAAACACAAGATTTGATGACTGTTGTGGTGTTCATTTTTGAAGACTGCTCAAAAAGCTTCATATTATGATTAAGACCGTAAGATGCAATAACAGTGCATTTTTTCTCTGTTTTCAGGGTAAATAACACCTGACCGTAAAGCGTCATCGACATACGTCACACAGACATCTCTTTAACCGCTCAGCTGTTTCTCACAACACTGAGATGTAAAGGAGAGCAAATGCAATCTTTTTTTCTCTCGTTAATCTCATATTTGTCTCTTCTGGAGTTTCACAAGAGCTTTGAACAATATCAGAGATCTCAATATGAACACCACATTCATTTCATGCATTTTATAGCTCTACTCTTACTGCGTGCACTGCAACAAATATTTTTCTTCCTCAGTATTTTTACATTGTTTTCCAGTACTATAATCTATAAATTCTTGTCTTCTGAGAAATGTATCAAACAAGATAAAATATGGGGGTCAGAAAAATCAACTTAATTCAAAGGTAAACTAGCTATTTGTGTTTTAGTTTGATTTCTTTTTAGGAGACACATGTTTCAAACTAAGACATTTCATGAGCTGTAACAGAGCAATCTCATGCATGAACATGAGGAAGTGCAGATCAAAGCCTTGCTCTTCCTCCTCTTCCTCGTGAATGTCATGTTAATGTGTCCAAACGAGTCTGTTTGATTGGCTGTTGACTTTTCACTGACTTTTCACTTTCACAGGTTGATCCTCACCTGTGTCTCTTCTAGCTCGACCGAACAGCGTCTCGTGTAGATCTGAGACTGATGTTGCAGGATTCATCTGGTCAGGGTGGGCATTAGGTGTGTCTGACCCCAGAGCAGAATAAAAGTTCACAAAAGAGCCACACACTTTTTACTATGGCTATACTTTTGGAATGGATTACTTGTTCTGGGCAGGTGTGCAATATTGCAATAGCCATATTTACTTTATGCTTCTCGTTAAAAAAAATAAAATAATAATAGCCTAATAAAAAAAAAATGTGCGTGTGTGTTACAAACTGCTCAGAGACATGAAGATGAAGATCCAAATGCAGCTTTATTCAAGAATAGTCGTATAGGCAGGGTCAAGAATCAGCAGACAGGACCATGGAGAATACACAGAGGGAACCCAAGAAACAGGCAGAGGTCAGGCCAGGCAGCAATAACCACAGTCAAGAACAATCCAATGTCAAAAACAAACACGGGAAACGGCTCAGAAATGCAGACACAAGTACAACAAGACTTCGCAATAAGTGAATGTGTACACCAGGTATTTATGGTGTGAACTAAACAAGATAATGAGAAACAGGTGAATGAGATGAGTGCGGATGGGTCCGGGCAGTGAGTTATGGGAAATGTAGTTTGTGAGTGAAACATGATCGTCTGGTGTGGAGTGCCCTCTGGTGGCTCTCAAGGGCACTCCAGCTGGTGACCGGTACAGTGTGTGTGTGTGTGTGTGTGTGTGTGTGTGTGTGTGTGTGTGTGTGTGTGTGTGTGTGTGTGTGTGTGTGTGTGTGTGTGTGTGTGTGTGTGTGTGTGTGTGAAGCTGTATGCATTATGCAAAATAAATGCTTCAAACAACAGCATGCATGCTTGTTTGCCATTATGTTTTATGTTCAATTAAGCAAGTATATGGTAAAACGTGGTAACATGTAATTGTTAAATCTCAAAGTGATATTTAACCCATGAAAAATAGTTGTGTTTGACTTGGATAAAACCATGCAGTTAATTTAATTAATTGTTTTCCAGTGTTGCATCCAGGGATTGTTTTAAGGCAATACAGCATGAGAGTCTGTGCATTAGTAATTTTTCTCTTTTAAGGGATGTTAACAGAATGTTAATGAATGCTCTTGCTAACCCTATGATGCAAAAGCTAAATGACAAATAACACCAAATAGTTACATTGATGATAATAATAATAAAAATACTTATTTTGCTTGGTAATAGAGTTGTTTGTTTACTATTGCTAAGCAACAACAGTTGCATTAACATACAATGTGAGGTCACAGGTGTGTGTTTATCGGCATTTTACGACGTCAAATGCTGCTTATCCTGTCCGATTTTTAAGGTAAATGATGCAACACATGCTGATGGGACATATATTGTTTTCACAATATGAATTTATTTTAATGACCACAAAACATATGGCAACTTGATGAAACACAATTCATTTTGTATTGGTTAAAATCTGACTTCATTTGACCTCATTCACTAGTTCACTCTTGGGTAACACTTTACAGTATGGTTCATTAGTTAACCACCATAGTTATCATGAACTAAGAATAAACAATAGCTTACTTCTTTACCATTTATTCATCTTAGTTAATATTAATTTCAACACTTATATGTTATAAAACACAAAGGTTGTATTTGTTAACATCTGCGTGTGAACTAACATAAACAGCTGGATATTTATTAATTAACAAATATTAACGAAGATGAATAAATACTGTAACAAATGTATTGCTCATTGTTAGTTGATGTTAGTTAATACATTAACTAATGTTAACTAATGAAGCTTAATGTAAAGTGTTACCCACTCTTGTCTTGATGTATTACATCCACAGGATACACTGTGTTAGACAGAACACATCCAGTCTTAAATGCAAACCTTTTCTGATATACCATTAATTATATCGGATTGTTTCTCACACATGCATTTGTATTAGAGTTCCTCAGTTCAATGATCATGTAATTAGGCCTGTTCTCAGAGGAGATGTACTGGAGTGCATCATTTCAACATCCTGCAGCTCTTCTCGCTCATTTGGGGTATTAAATATCACATATTTGGCATTATTCCTTGAGGGCAAGTGCTGCAAGTCCTGAAATGCGATCTTTACACAGGGAAGCCCCTGTCCGAAGCCCTCAGTTCAGGTGAACGGCTCCTTTATGAGACGTGTTTGAGAGCAGAGGAGAAGTGGCCAATCAGAGGGCTAGAAGAGCCTGTACCTGAGCAGGTGTGAGGATATCTAAAGCTGCTCTGTGTGTGTTTGTGTGCAGTCTCTCGGACCTATTCCTCACCCGAAAAACCCTCTTAATACCGAAACACAGGGAAAAAACACTCAGATTATGGAGACTAGAGTTGTTCTAGTACTTTGCTTCGCCAGCCTCGGCGTGTTTTCCGGCGCGCGAGGCGATAAAAAGGACATTTACGCGAAAGTTGTGGATTTGGTGGCTCCAGGTGAAGAGTTCCTCACAGAAGATGCTCTTGTCTCGGTGTTTGAGCGGCTGGAGAACCGTGTGCAGTGTCTCGGTGTGTCGTGTGGAAAGGTAGGTTATTTGCGCACTTTTGGAGAGGTCGAGGTCCAGCGCGCGCCCGCGGCGGCGGAAGGCTCGTGCGCTACACCTGACTGAAGAAAAGTCGCGTAAATTACTGTTATATGGGCTAATGTACAATCTTACAGAAAAATATAAGCTTAAAATAAAAGTTACGAAAGGTTTAGCGATAATAAATCATGTGTAAGGGAAATAAAGAAGCAGTGTCAGAAACTTTCAGAGTGTTAAATGTTCAAAGGGAACGTGTGCTGTTTCTGGTCACGAGTTTTTTTTTTTTTTTTAAGCTTTACAGCATTTTAATCTTCTTTTATGTAGTCCCGTGGTGTGAAAAAATACTTTTCGAGTGTATAAAATACCTTTTATTCAGCACCTGTT
>CM060634.1:31541936-31556936 GCA_030578275.1 Meda fulgida
GACTGGCTGATCTTTAGACCAGAGCATTGCCATTTCATTCCACACCACTAGGCTCAGACTCTATTGAAATAAAACTGACATAAAATACAAATATTACATGGAAAAACTGAAACCATGGCAACTACTATATTTTCAATTTTCATTTTAGTTAAAGTTATTATTTTTTTCTTATATGTCTGTATAGTTTTTATACATTTTTATTTCATTTTTAGTTTTAGTTATCTTAGTACAAATATTATACATGTTAACCTTAATTGCAAACTAACATATTTAAATGTATTAGTGCTGGGAAACAATTAATCAACATTAATCACATCCAAAATAAAAGTTTGTGTTTACATAATATATGTTTGTGTGTGTGTGTGTGTGTGTGTGTGTGTGTGTGTGTGTGTGTGTGTGTGTGTGTGTGTGTGTGTGTGTGTGTGTGTGTGTGTGTACTGTGCATAATTATTTTGCATATATAAATACACACACATGCATGTATAGATTTAAGAAAAATGTTTTATTATATATATATTTCTTAAATCTATACATGCATATGTGTGTATTTATATAAACAAAATAATTATGCACAGTACACACACACACACACACACACACACACACACACATATTATGTAACACAAACTTTTATTTTGGATGCGATTAATCGTGATTAGTTGTTGCCCATCACTAAAATGTTTAATATTGTAGTTAGCATTTAATTTTATTTATTTTTTATTTGATATTATTTTATTTACAATTTTATTTTATTTTTATTTTACAAAAAGGTTTTTTTAATTGTTTTAGTTAACGATAATAACCCTGCAACTACAAAATAAAAATGAAATAAAAAATTGAGCTATTTAAAGAAAACTCACGATTGCACGTTATAAAGTTACACTCGTACTTTATACATCCCTATCTTAAAGTATTTTGTATAGTTTTTGTCACATGTGTTTTTGACATGCTTGTACAAAGAAAAAACGGTGATGTTCTGAACACACTCTTACAAATAAAGGTTCCTAAATAGGGCTCTTAGAAGAACCTTTTTGGTTCCCAAAAACCTTTTAGTGAATCGTTCTAAAAAGAACCATTTTTTGAACATATTAATAATCTAAAGAACCTTTTTCCACTATAAATAAACTTTTGTGGAACAAAATGGTTCTTTATGGAGTCAATGATGCAGATAAAGAACCATTACAGTACATTTAACACAATGATTATTTATCTTACACAAACCTTTCCCAAAGTTAATAAAAAATTGACTTTTGAACTGACACGAGGTGGAATGAGGCCGAATCATCTCAGAAAATGGTTCTTTTTAGAACGATTCACTAAAAGGTTTTTTGGGAACCAAAAAGGTTCTTCTATGACCCCTATTTTGGAAGCTTTATTTTTAAGATGTATAATTAACATATTTGCAGTTCTGATCATAACTTTTTAAATAACGTATTCTTCTCAGATTTTGAAGAGCTTCTGAAGACCTTGAAGCTGGGCGGAGAGGAGCACGAGCATGATGAAGATCACCATCCCAGGACGAGGAGCCTCAAGCTCAGTCTTGCAGAGAGTCTTGGGGCCAACAGCAGCTGGGACACGGTAATACTGGCAAACTCACTTATGTCATGATTTGGAAACGTTTCACAATAAGGTATCATTTGTTATCATTAGTTAATGCATTAACTTGAAAGAAACATTAATAAATGTTTTAGAATAATTTTTCATTGTTAGTTCATGTAGTTCAAACTAAACCTTTTTGAATTATAATTTAATATGTAATAATTACTAATTGAACAACACATGTTCATGTTCACGGTTCTCTGGTGTCGGTTAATGATCACATCAAATGAATAATCACAGATAAAATAAATAAATAGTTATTTTAAATAGTTTTTTTTCTTTTTTAAATTATTATTGTACTTGTAAAATTTTACTTTTTTCACATTCAAAATTACTTACTAACCTAAAAAATTGTTTCGAAGTCTCCCTGATATTATATTTTAAGTTATAAAATATTTAACAATTGAATTAATACTAATTCATAATTGAACAGGAATTATGCATGTTCCCAGTTCTTTGATGTCGGTTAAAAATAAATGCAAGGAAACCAAAAACTTATATATAAATTTCACATTTTCTCATATAAATTATTACATTTAAGTGTTTTTTTTAAATGTTACTTTTTTTGCAATTAAATAAATTATTAACATATTTATTAACTCCCAAACCCATTTCAGGAAACCCAGTGGTAATCAATCATGCAATCATTTAAACAAACAAAGTAATACATTTAGACACATTAACTCAAAACTCACACCATTTCTTTTTTCATTAACTTTGATTTATGTTATTCCCAGAATGCATTACCTGTGTTTAAACCTTTGAATAGAAAATTCCACTTTTATCATTCAATTTCCAGATTCTGTGGTTTGCAAAAACTTACAGCAACATATAAATGTGGCTTTTCCCTTTCATGAGGCATCATGGGAAATCTACACGCCTCTGAAATCGAATCATGTATTTAAAGGTTGCTTTGCAAACTTTATTAGTTGTTCATAAAGCAAAATACTGCTTGTTACCGCATGGACTGCAAACTCTTTTTACTGTAAATAGTGGGACACGCAGAAGAAATGCGGACTTTAAACAACCTTTTGCTGGAAATACCCTCAAACTAATGTGTGTTTCAGTTTCTGGTGTGAAAAGATGGAATTTTCTAGAAAAAGATCTAAAATGTTGTTCAAACATTCTACAATTTAAATACAAGTATAAACAGAAGATACTTAATTTATATAAAGATGATGAAAATTGATCAAATTACAACAACAATGGTCTCGTTGTCATCATTCCATCATTGTTGTTTTTGTTTGTTTGTTTAGTGTTGTGTAAGCAGAATTAATAATAAAAAAATTGTTCAAATTGAAAGTAGATTATCTGGTCTGGGCTATTTTGTTATTTGTTGTTATCTTTTGTCATGTCGGTGAGGTCATCTAATTTGTAATTTTTTTATTATAAGAATTGGGTAGGAGTTTATAAGTTTTTTCTTCTTCCTACTCCTGTTCTCTTTGTCATGGAATGTACTTTTGTTGTGTTTGTTGGATTTGTTAAATTGCTGTTGTGGCATTTCGTGTTGCATTACCATGAAAAGAGAATAAATAAATGAAATGTAGCGCGGCAGAAGAGAGCGATCATGTGACTGCGTGAGAAATGATTGGGAGGCCTGTAACATGACGTGTCAGTGGCGTCCGTTAATGTTTATTGGTGGATGTTTCACACGCACTGCATATTTCATCTGTCCAGTCATAATCAGAGAAATTAAGCAGTACATGTGACCTGAGCTGGTTTTTAATCATACGCTGTCTAAATAAGACCTGTCATCTGTGGAATTAATATTTCAGTAAATAGTAAATACGAGCGTTTCACGCGTGATTATCAGAGCATGAAATATTAATGGCAACAAATGTTTAATGCATTTTTTCATTTGCATGTGTCCGTGTGTGTTATGTTGTGCACACAGGCCTGTTTCAGCGCTGAAGAGCTGTGGAGGATCCACGCACTGAACTCCTCATCACTGAGCCGAGATCAGTTCACACAGCTCAGTCCTGCTCTGATCCAGCAGATCCTCAGCGGAGGCTGTTCTGAGATCAGTCCGACTGCCACGAGCCCGGATTCTCTCAGCACCGCAGAGAGTGAGTGAGCAAACCCGATACACACGATTCACTGATGATATATGTGTGTTAACATCAACCTCCTTGAACTACTACAGTCTACTTATAACATTCTATTATACCACCATAATAATGCGTAATGGCAAAATCGAAGCTCGCATAATGAAAGAATACATGACTAATAAACATGTAGGCTAATCAAAAATCAGATCCCACCAAAAAATATCAAGAAAACTGCTTATAGAACATCAGGCCTGTTTGAAAGATTTATTTATTTATGTTGCAATCTGACATTCATTGAAAAAAATTACATGATTATTAAGTTATGACATGTGTTTTGACATTGCTTTAACTCATCAAAAGTTAAAAAAAAATATGTTATACAAGATTCAAAACTTTTTTATTTAATTTAAGTTGAAATGACCTAAACATCCAAGTTGATTGTACTTAAAAATTTAAGGCAGTAATTTTTTTTACAGCATTGTTTGGCTGAAGGCTTAAGCACATTAACAATAATAATATACTGTATATTATTCATAATAAAAATATAAATAATATTCTAATAAACATAATAATCATTAATAATATTTAAGGTAAAGTAGGTTTGTAAGTATGCATCATTGAGATAGTATTATCGTTATTTGTTCATTTTTTATTTTTATATTTTCCGTTTTCATTAGAATTTTGTGGTGTGATTTTTGTTGTTTTAGTTCGTTTTTAGTTTTTCTATATAGTTTTTGTTAATTTAAAAAAGTTTTCATTATTTTAGAACATCAAGTTAAACTAAACAAAAATGGGACATGATGAAACAAAATTAAATAAATAAAAAGATATTTATACTTTCTTTCTGTTAACGTTTATTTAATTTAAAACAAAGAAAGCATTTTTATGTTTTTAATTTTAGTTTTAGTTAACTATAATAACACTAGCATGTGTCATGGTAGTAATTGTTGTACTGAATTTAACTTTAGGAGAATATGTGCCTAATTGTAATGGACAATGCAAAAAAAAAAAAAAAGTTAATATAAAAAATAAAAAATAAATGAAAATTGTTAAAGAACCAAAAATCTCAATATAAACTCATACAGTATCATTTAATCTCAATGAGTAAAAAATACTGCTATTTGTGTTGTAAAAGACTGTACAAGTCACCTATATTTGGAAGTATGAATTGTATTTATTATAACTGATCTAAAGTGACATTAAATTCTGCAATGGAGCAGAAGCGTTTCCTGGTCTCAAACCTGATTCTGCGGAGCGCAGTGTGAACGGTGTGCACAAGCTCTCCTTCATGGTGTTGATCCACACACACACCTTGTCTGTGCGCAGGATACGGGTACGCCACGCTGGCGAACCTCATCATCTGTCTGATGGCCATGTTCGGGATCGTGGTGCTGCTGTTCTCGGCCTGCACGCGCGTGTTCGAGCTCTGCATCCAGTTCTGCATCAGTCTGGCCGTGGGCTCGCTGACGGGAGACGCTCTGCTGCATCTGCTGCCCGTGGTGAGACGACACACCGGCTCCCGCTGTCTCTGCGGCTCATGTGCAAAATACGAGGACTGTGTGCTGGATTGCATTTTTCAGATATGTATATTACACTCTTACAAATAAAGGTTCCTAAATAGGGCTCATAGAAGAACCTTTTTGGTTCCCAAAAACCTTCTAAAAAGAACCATTTTTTGAACATATTAATAATCTAAAGAACCTTTTTCCACTATAAATAAACTTTTGTGGAACAAAATGGTTCTTTATGGAGTCAATGATGCAGATAAAGAACCATTACGGTACATTTAACACAATGATTATTTATCTTACACAAACCTTTCTCAAAGTAAATAAAAAATTGACTTTTGAACTGACACTAGGTGGAATGAGGCCGAATCATCTCAGAAAATGGTTCTTTTTAAAACGATTCACTAAAAGGTTTTTTGGGAACCAAAAAGGTTCTTCTATGACCCCTATTTTGGAAGCTTTATTTTTAAGAGTGTACAGTTATTGTATTTTTAGTAATTTTATGATGTTCTTTTATCATATTTTTATTTAGCTTTTATTTTATTTTAAGTCATTTTAGAGCTTGTTTTCAGTTAGTTGCCAATTCAAAAAAAAATGTCAGCTTCATTTCAATTAATAAAAGCTATTTTTAATAGTTTTTTAACAGTAACCACCCTGCTTTAACCTGTGCTGTTCGTGTAGAATCGTTTATTATTCTGACCTTGTAATATCAGGTCATCATAACACACTATCATGATCGTATCCGTATCTGCTTATTAGTGCAGTCCTTCCCAAATCACGAGGCACGCTGCCAAACACAGGTTATCCTGTATCTCTGAAACACCTGAAAGGGCAAAGGAGTGTTTATTCCATATTTCATATCGCTGGCATGTCGAATTCTTCATGCAACGATATACACTGTACAAAAAAATCATAGTTGTAAATCAAACAAATATTATATAAAAAAAAGACTTCAAAATTGCATGTTTATTTCAATATTCTGCGATCAATCTCTGCCTGAATCTCAAAAAAGCTCGCATAATTAAATATACATGGCTAATAAACAATCATATCTCACCCAAAAATCTAAAGAAAACAATTAGTTTCTGCTTAAAGAACATCAAGCCTGTTTGAAAGATTTTTTTTGCAATGTGACATTCCCTTTAAAAAAATTATATGATCAATAAGTTATGACAACATGTGTTTTAACATTGCTTTAACTCATCAAAATAAGTCAAACAATTTTCAAAAAATGTTATTATACAAGATAAAACCTTTTTTTAAATCGTTTCATGTCATTTAAGTTGAAATTACTTAAACATCCAAGTTGATTTTACTTAAAAATTTAAGGCAGCAACTTTTTTTAAAACATTGTTTTATTTTAATTGCGTAAAATATTAAAAATAATAATATACTGTATATTATTAATAATAATAGAAATAATATTCTAATAAAAATAAAAATAATATTTAAGGTAAAGTAGGTTTGTAGGTATGCATCGAGATTATAGTTTTTATAATTTCTTATTTTTATATATTTTCCGTTTTCAGTTATAGTAATTTTGTTGTGTTTTTTGTTTTTCTATATTGTTTGTATTCATTTAAAATAGTTTGTTATTTTAGAACATCAAGTTAAACTAAAAAAAATGCGAAATGATGAAATAAATAAAATAAAATGTTTTATACTTTATTTCTGTTAGCGTTTACTTAAAGTGATGAAAGCCTTTTTTCTGTGTGGCTGTTAGTTTAAGGTAACTTTAATAACACTAGTATGCATCATGGTAGTAATCGTTGTACTGAATTTAACTTGAGGAGATTTAGGAGAAAATGTGCCTGATTGTAAGGGACATTCATAATTTTCTGAGTGAAAATGTAGTGTTAACGTTGATCTATCTGTCATGCCGTTCTGCGATCAGTCTCTTCCTGAAGCTCACAGAAGCCTCCCGTCTCCCGGTTTAACGGGGCAGAACCCGTTATTTCCCCCGAGCGCTGACATCGCCCACGTTCCCTCATCCGTTTAGATCCGTGTCAACATAACCACAGCACTGTCATACCATGTCATCGGCCTGATTGGAAAATAACCGGATTGCCGGGAAGAAACTGAGCTGGCTTATTGAGTGCAGGCAGGAATTACTCGACAGCCCTGCTGGGAAATCAAAGTTCAGACTGGCGTTAATGTCATAGTCCGGCTGTGTTTCCATGGCTTTGTGTCTCTGTGCAGTTCTTAGGCCTTCACGTTCATGAAGACGGACACGACCACGATCACCCCGAGGAAAACCTCGATTATGTGTACAAACTCCTGGTGCTTCTGGCGGGCGTGTATTCCTTCTACCTGATGGAGAGCGTCTTCTCCATCATCACTCGCTCGCCGCGTCGCCACCAGCACCATGAAGTGAGTGTGTCTGAGCGCTCCCGGCCCACATGATCACACACTCTTACTAATAAAGGTTCCTAAATAGGGCTCATAGAAGAACCATTTTGGTTCCTAAAAAACCTTTTAGTGAATCGTTCTAAAAAGAACCATTTTTTGAACATATTAATAATCTAAAGAACCTTTTTCCACTATAAATAAACTTTTGTGGAACAAAATGGTTCTTTATGGAGTCAATGATGCAGATAAAGAACCATTACAGTACATTTAACAGAATAATTATTTATCTTCCACAAACCTTTCCCAAAGTTAATTAAAAAATTGACTTTTGAACTGACACGAGGTGGAATGAGGCCAAATCATCTCAGAAAATGGTTCTTTTTAGAACGATTCACTAAAAGGTTTTTTGGGAACCAAAAAGGTTCTTCTATGACCCCTATTTTGGAAGCTTTATTTGTAAGAGTGCATCACGAGCTGCTTCCCACACCTGTTCCCAGGAGGAGTCCGAGGGCCACGCCTGCGACCACGGCCGAGTCCTGCAGGTGTTCCAGCGAGAGAGGAGCAATCACTGCAGCTCGCACGCGGATCTGGTGAGGGAGCCGCGGGAAACACGCCAGCGAGTCTACAAACTAATGCCAATGGAGTCGAAGTGTTCTTTCAGGATCAGTTTAGTTTTATTCAGATTTTTATTTTATAGATTTTTTTTCATTCTCAACTTTAGTAACATTTTTAGTCATTCTGATGGGTGTTTTGTCTTTATTTATTTATTGATATTTATATAATTGTCAACATTACCTTTCGAATGTTTGAAATGATTAAAAATGTATATATAAGTCTGTCTGCTAAAAAATTTGATTTGATCACAGGCATAAATGATTGTTTACAATATATTCACATGAAAAACACAACATTAACTATCATTTTGATTGAATTAATGCAGACTTGGTGAGCAGAAGAGACTTCAAAAATGTCTTTTAAAACTTTTGACCTGTAGTGTATTTGTTTTTTTTTAATGAATACATTTTTATTTCAAATAATGAAAATCTTTTTGTATGGTTTTAGTTAACAATAATAACCCTGTTCAGACGTTTGGAGACGTTCATACACTCACAGTAGTTTCTTCTCATATTAGATTGCATTCACTCTCTCTAGTCTTTACTCTAGTCTAGTTCTAAGAGATGTGCTAATAATGTATTATTATTATTATTGTAGGTGGATGCTGAAAAAAAAGAGAAGTCCTTCCTGCAACCTGGAGCCTCTAAAAGAGGTGATGATACTTTGTGTTTATGACATATTCATATTCTGCACATCGAATGGAGTAAAATGAGCAGTTCAGTGCAAATAAGCATCAGGCCACAAGTTCATGCATGCTTACCGCCGTTGTGTTCTCCTTCAGAGGCGCGTTTGCTTCCCTACATGATCACCATCGGAGACGGCATCCATAACTTTGCCGACGGCTTGGCTCTCGGCGCAGCGTTCTCCATCTCGTGGAGATCCGGTCTGGCCACGTCTCTGGCGGTGCTCTGCCACGAGCTGCCACACGAGCTAGGTGAGCGTGTGGTATATGATCAAACGTGCCATCATAATTTCAAATAGTATTAGAATTTAAAATGGCTGTTTTCTATGTGAGTATTTCGTAAAGTGTGATTTATTCCTGTGATCAAAGCTGAATGTTCAGCATCATTACTCCAGTCTTAAGTGTCACATGATCCTTCAGAAATCACTCTAATTTGATGCTTAATACGAAACATTTATTAATTAAAGCTGCAAGCAGCATTGAAAGGGCCCTCGCACCCGTGCCACCGCCACCCGGTGGCTTTTAGGAAGGCAGAGCACGGTGGGCAATGTGCATTTAAGTAGGTAAATATAGGAGGAGTATGTCAAAGTCAGTTACAAAAATGTCCTTTATTATGGGGATAATAGCATGCATTATCATTCAGATAAGTGTTGCTAGCATGTTTTAGCATGTTTCTAGCATGTTTAGAACTCAATGGCATATTTAATGTTGCTAGTACTGCATCACAGTGTTAAACATGTCACTTCCTGTTGCCAGCAGGTGGCGCTATTACTATAACTGAATATTCTCATGTAGATGTTTTCAGGCCATGACTTTTATCAAACGTGTGAAGTTTGGGGAATATTTGATATTCAATGCCTGAGTTACAGCAAACTCCTATTTAATTGCAGTAATAGCATGCTTTAGCACTTAGCTAAGTGTTTGCTAGCATGTTTTAGCATGTTTCTAGTATGTTGCTAGCATGTTTAACACTTGCTGGCACTTTTTTATATATTATTAGGAGTCCACAACAGTGTTAAACAGCTGTTACCAGCAGGTGGCGCTATGACTGTAGCTGAATTTGAGCATGGACATGTGTTCAGGACCGAACTCTCATCAAACGTGTGAAGTTTGGGGCAGATTAGACATTGTGTGCCTGAGTTACAGCAACTTCCTGTTTCATGGCGAAACATCGAAATTTGTCAGGCCGCTGAGGACACGCCCTTCGACGAAAACTCAAGATCTTCGCAATTTAACGTCACAAAGGCCTTAAGATTACACTCACCAAATTTGAAGATGATCAGATTAAAACTGTAGGAGGAGTTCGTTAAAGTACGAGGCCTGAAAATGGCAAAAACTGCACAAAAATCTGAGAGGAAGTTAAAAATGGATGACTTCCTGTTGTGTTTAGGGCTATGCTCCAAGAGACTTTTTTGTAGGTATTGGGCCATTACATGTAAGTACCGAATTTCATACACGTACGTGAAACGTAGCAGGAGGCGCACTCCGTTAAACTTTTATAGGTGGCGCTATCGAGCCATTTTGCCTTGCCCAATTCTGAAACACATATCAGATGTAAATGTTCGGCAGTTCTGACGCGTGTGCAAATTTTCGTGAGTTTTCGTGCATGTTTAGGCCCTCAAAAATGCAATTCATTGCGAGAATAATAATAAACGGAGCAATTCCAAGAGGGTCCTCACACCATCGGTGCTCGGGCCCTAATAATATCAGTGTTGGAAACAGTTGTGCTGCTTCATATTTATATGGAAACCGTTTCTTTTTCCGGATTCTTTAATGAATAGAAACTTCAAAAGAACAGCATTTATTTGAAATTGAATCTTATAACATTATAAATGTCTTTTTTTTGTCACTTTTGATCAATAAGAAGAATCATTTTCACACCTGAAGTCTTTGGGATGTTAAATAAATGTTGTGAAGTTATTTCCATAAATCTTTGGTCAAGATCTTGTATTGGCAATGTCCCCTTGTGGTTTTTTAAGTTCATTTTGACTAAAATGGACGTGTTGCATTACAGCCTGTTTTTGTGCATCTCATTCTCTGTTTTGAACTTGCGTTATGTGTGTATACACTGCCCGACCGGACAAAAGTGGCTTTTTTGGAGTTAAATAGGCAAATGCTTAAGAGTATGGCTGGATCATGTGATTATTATGTTTCCAGCATGTTATATGTTTGCCAACCGTTCTTCTAACACACTAGATCACATCAAATATCATAAGCAAAAATGAATGCAACTCTTGATGGAAATAAATGTTGTGATATTATTTTTTGGTGAATATCGTGTATTGGCAAAGCAAGAGTCCAGCTCTCTGTAAAGTCTCCTCCAGAACATCCCAAACACTCTCAGTGAATTTAAGATCTGTGAAAATGATCCTTCATGTTCCTCACAACCATTCTTTCACGATCTGAGTCTGATGAATCTTCACTGTCATCCTGCAATATGACCATGATGTGTTTCCTACATGTTTAATAAACGAGAAGCTACACACTCCATCAGTGTTAGAAGAACATAGAACACGCTGAGACATAATAATCATCCAGTCAGACACTCTGAAGCATTTGCTCATTTAAATCCAAACAGCACTTCGTGTGGCCAGGCTATACACACAAACACACAATTAGGTCAAATTTCTAAAAAGAATTGGGTCACGGCTTAATGACTACGGGAAATGTGTGTCCCATGGCCAAACCAGTAGAGAACCACTGGTCATGATGTCAGCTATGCTGACGTGTGTTAGCGTATGATAAGGATTGTTCTGATAAACTCACTATATACTATATAGCGCTTTCTATAAACACACTCTTCAGTTCCTGCTGTGAGTCATGCAACGTCCCAGATAAACACAGATTAGACACTGACCCGAGGTCAGGAACGCAAGGAACGTGTGTCCTGCACACACACACGAGTGAACAAAGAACGAAGGGATTGAAAAATCTCCTGTCTGACGGAGGAATAAACTCTATAAACTGACAAGCGTGTCTAGTGAAATACTCATTTTCAGACATTTTTATGCTGTTTAATTTAACAGATTATTTTTGATTTATGCATGATTGAAGCTCTTGATTTAATCTTTAATTTAGTTTAAAATGTTCTATTTTTTATTCCATATTTTTTGAGTGTTGATGGCTGTCTTACTTTCAGACCTGATTTTATGCTTTGTTTTACCCTTTTATTCTAACCAGAGGATTTTATGGCTTGACAATGGCTTTTTTATTGCTCAGGAGACTTAAGTTAAATTTGTATCTCACAACTCTGACTTTATAACTTGCATGTTCACTGTATATCTCTTCAGAATTGTCAGATAAAAAGGTGCAATTATCTTTCTTTTTTTTATTCCCTCGCGAAAACAAGCTTCCAAACATTTAACCCCAAAATCAAAATATTTTACGTTAAAAAAACTATTTTTGTATTGTGACATCAGTGCAAATTTCATACAAGATCCTAAAATAGACTTCATTTTTCTTAGTTTCTTCAGTTTTTGTGGATTATCTGAGAAGCAGGAAACAAGTTTAAAAAAAAGTTGCAAATAAAACGAATATTATCAGAGTACGTTTTACAGGAAAAACCCATTTCAATGTTTCTAATTCGGATTTTCATGTTTAATTCAACATACCTGCCATTTCTTTTTAATTATTATTATAGAATTTACTAGCAATGACTGATTTTTTCAGTGCATTGGAGAGATTTTTTCTTTCCTAACTGCCAAAAAAGATCACTAAAAGGTGCATTTTAGTACCTAAAGGTGATGATGCACATCAGGGCAACTTTCCGAGCAATGTTGCTGGGCACTTTCCCTGAAAATGGGCAATACATTTCTATCTGGATAATTTAGATCGGTCGTGGGCCCTGTGTCTCGTCTGGTTACCCGTTGACGGCAACATTGCTCAGTAAGTTGCCCTGTGTATCATCACCTTTAGAAATGTATTGCCCATTTTCAATGGGAAAGTGCCCAGCAACATCCTTACAGTAGAAATACACACTTCCCGTGAAGTGTTGTGTCCCCTGTTGTCCTGAGTTGTGCAGATGTTGAGTGTGTGTGGCGTGTCTCCTGTGGTCTCAGGGGATTTCGCGATCCTGCTGCACTGCGGTGTGTCTGTGAAGCGAGCTCTTCTGCTGAACATCGGGAGCTCTCTCACCTCCTTCATCGGCCTGTACATCGCGCTGTCCTTCTCCACAGAAGCCGTGGCTGTAGAGTGGATCTCGGCGGTCACCGCAGGACTCTTCCTGTACGTCGGGCTGGCAGACATGGTGCGTTCAGTCTCTGTGTTCTCTTCAGCCTGAAGCAATGCAGTGTGTGACTTTCACTTTCTCGAACGCATTATTTCAGACACTCACGAAACCTTTTTTTGTCTCGTGTAGCTTCCCTCGCTGGTCCATGTGGACAGTACAAGACCGTGGCTGGTTTTCCTCCTGCAGAATCTGGGGCTTTTAAGCGGCTGGGGCATTTTATTGCTTTTGGCCTTATATGAAGACCAAATAGGGCTCTGAATATGATGCATCAGGTTTTATTTGTGCCTTAATTCTATATATATCTGTCGCAGAAACGACATATTAAACATGTGCCCGTATGTGTCTTCATATGGAGTACTGGTAACACTTTACAATAAGGTCTCATTAGGAACATGAATTAATGCATTAAATAAGATTAACTAAAAAAGAGAAATAGTGATAGAAATACAATTGTTCATTAATAGTTCATATTAGCATATAACTTTTGGTTTTAATAATGTATTAGTACAATAGTTAATGCTTTATAAGTGTTTTTCATTGTTAGTTCATGTTAACTAATATTATGAACTTTATTGTAAAGTGTTACCTAAATATGTTTAGTATTTTTAGATTACATTTGGATGGAAAAGCAAAGAAAACTTTTGCACAATTTCAGAATCTTTTTTAAATTTTTTTGTCATTCATTGTTCATCAAAATGAATCATAAATTCACGGATGAGATATTCAGTCTTTAATGTGGCTTTGAATTTAAATGCTGTATTTTTATTAGTAAATACTTATAGGGGTTTTCTGTCATTTATTTGTGCATTTGTATTTTTAAAGTAAAATAGCAGCCAAAAACACTTTGAAGCATAATAGTATGTTACACTTACTATACTCTTATGTTTAAATTCTGCTAAATGATGGTCACACTTCAGATTAGGGTCCATTTCTCACTAATAACTACGACTTTTGCGTCAATAAACTCCCTAATTACTGCTTATTAATAGTTATTAAGGTAGTTGTTAAGTTTAGCTATTGAGGATTTTAGGAATGTAGAATATGGTCATGCAGAATAAGGCATTTTTATGTGCTTTATCAGTATTAATAAACCACTAATATTCTAGTAATATTCATGTTAATAAGCAACTAGTTGATAGTGAGAATTGGACCTTAAACTAAAGTGTTTTTCAAATGAAGTTTATCAATTAAAAGTGTCATTATTCACTGCTATAAATGCAACAGGTTTGATTTAAATCATAATTTTAATCAAATATGACACAACATGTCAAGACTCATCATATATATATTTAAAAGACTCTGGTAAATGATTATGGACTGTTTACTATACTTTAGTGAAGCTTTTTTGTACATCAGTTTCCGGTGTTCATTCCCTTTTCATTGAAAGAAAAACAACCAGCATGAACATCCCCTTTTCCTTTTGAACTGCCTTTAAGGATTTATGTTTTAAAGTAATAATAGCTGTAAATAAATCCAAACAAATACTAAATGTCATATTTGTCTCCCAGAGGTCATTCACTGCTACATAGATATCACAATCTCACTCGCAGCGTTCATAGAGCAGGAAGACATGATCTCGTGTGTGTGTGTGTGTGCGTGTGTGTGTGTGTGTGTGTGTGTGTGTGTGTGTGTGTGTGTGTGTGTGTGTGTGTGTGTGTGTGTGTGTGTGTGTGTGTGTGTGTGTGTGTGTGTGTGTGTGTGTGTGTGTGTGTGTGTGTGTGTGTGTGTGTGTGTGTGTGTGTGTGTGTGTGTGTTGTCCTCAGGTCTAACTCTAAATAGCAGGTTCAGGGTTTCTCATGACATTATCGCCTCAAACCCTCAAGACAAGCTCAGCAGAACCGCAGGATATTACAGGTTAACATAACCGTTCCTCACCAGGTGTATTTTTAATAGTGTGACATCTGCACACCTCAGGAGACTGCAGGTCAAATTTAAAAGAGGATGGATGGATGGATAGAAACAGAGGGATGG
>CM060634.1:31561936-31581936 GCA_030578275.1 Meda fulgida
ACGTTCATATCGACTCTGATCATGAATGCGCGTGCATGTGATGTAAATAACACGATGCTGCCCGCTGCTGTACAGACAGTGTCAGTGCATGCGTGTAAACACAGCTCAAACTGTACAAAACTAAATATTGTTATAAATGTGTAAAATATTATTGGGTAAATATTTCAATTTTATTACATTATTTCGTTTTTTGTTTCTAATCACTATAGTACTGTTAGATGTATTTAGTTATTTATTCAATTTATATATATCGTTTAAAATAAACTAAATAAAATGTTATTCTTATTTAATAAATACATTTTGTATTTATTAAATAAGATTAACATTTTATTTAGTTTATTTATAAAATATACAAGGAAACTTTAATAAACATTCAGGAACTCCAGAACTAGTTCTACACAACAGACAGAAACCACAAGTAAAAAAAATGAACTAGAAACTAAACAGAACAAGATACAGAAACTAAACATTACATGATTGTGATACTAGTTAACTAACAAATGAAACCTCAGTACCGATTTAGGTTAAACTTTGGACTTGTGCCTGCAACAAATGATGCATTTTCTTTCTTCCTTATTGTAGACATGTACTCTGTATACTACACATACACCGCCATATCTAAATCTCTGATCTCTGGAGAAGTGTCGAACTCGATGACATACATATGAGTTTGTGTAACCGTGTGAATAAAGCAGATTTCATAACTCGGTTGTGTGAGGAATCTGAGACTCTTTAAGGAAAGTGATGATCTGCATTATAAACAACAGTGGCTTCAGATCAACATTAAAACACTGATGAAACACGAGAGGAATGACAACAGCACACGAGACACGGGTAATTATCCATTCACATTTTGCCATAATATTTGTAATAGTACTTAAGGATGCGCAATATGACAGCCTTTAATATATTTACTTGTTTTCACATTTTTTCACATTTTTTTTTTTGATCTAGCACTAACCTATAGGGAGAACGACAGGTTATGGCAAATTAAGTTTGTTTTGAGAAATTAATTTGATCTGCTATGTAGGAAAATTACTTTGACATGACCACTTTTTTTGTCATAAAAATGCTAATCACTTTAATCAAATTTCATTCCTCTAATCTTTAGAATAATATCATCATCAAATATTTATCTTCTGTTTTATTGTCTAGATCTTCATGTTCTTCAGTGGAGGCACGTGCAGTTGAACGTCACTAATGCAGGGCCAGTTTCTTCATTAGGGCGATTGATGTCTCTATCCATCCATCCACCCATCCATCCATCATCCGTCTGTTTCTATCCATCAATCCACCCATCCACCCATCCATCCATCCATCCATCATCCGTCTGTTTCTATCCATCAATCCACCCATCCACCCATCCATCCATCATCCGTCTGTTTCTATCCATCAATCCACCCATCCACCCATCCATCCATCATCCGTCTGTTTCTATCCATCAATCCACCCATCCATCCATCATCCGTCTGTTTCTATCCATCAATCCACCCATCCACCCATCCATCCATCCATCCATCATCCGTCTGTTTCTATCCATCAATCCACCCATCCACAATCTCATTCAACCACAGAGTTACGCTAGCCGTCGCTGTCTGGATATAGTCCGATCAGCGTCATGTCACGTTCCGTGGAGTACCGCCTCTTCTGGGGCGATTTCACTCTGGATGAGTATCGCCCAGTGTTCCCATAGACTTACATTCAAAGATGTGTTTTTTCGAACTGGAGGCACTGCAGTGCTTCTCTATGGGGTCCGGGAGGGCTCGCACTAACGCGCTTACGTCATTATACGTATCCTTAACTTGTGCAGCGATTGGTGGGAACAAACATAAACTATTAAAATCTTTAAGATTAAGTGACAAATAATGAAAACAATTTTGAATTTGAACAACAAGAAAAAATGAAACACTACTTTAATATCTTTATCAAATGTGATTAAAAAATAAAAATAAAAAGAGAGCGAGAGAGACTGGGACATCTCGCGAGTGGAGGCCAGTTGAAGTTGAACAACATCATGGCGAACGCAGTGTATTAAGCGAGTAATGTGATGTAAGCAGTGTAATAATAGTGAGTATAGAATCAAACAATGAGATTTATTGTAAGAGTCATTATTTTTCAATAATATTAAAGTAGTGAAGTTGCCTTTACATGCTTAAGTTGTTAATTTATTCATTGCATGGGTGGACCTTATCCTTATCAATCATCCAAACATTTGCCCCCCCCCCCCCCCCCCCGCCACTGCTCTAATGGTTCAGTGATGTTTCTTCATGGCTCTGATGAATACCCTAAGATGGCCAGATCTTGACCTTTGACCTCTCAGTGCACTGGAAGTATTTAGTCCTCGACCGTGACATCATCTGGGACAGAGAATCAGTGTCCTGCCTGGAGAGGAAATGTGTGGAAACATTAACCAGCTTCACTGACCTTCAACGAGAGGGAAACGTCATCATGGAGTGTGAGTTTACATCAGAATCTCTAGGGTTGTTATTTGAATGCATTCTTTCATGCAGGTTTATTATGTTTATTTGTCTGTCCTGCAGCTCGTCCTCGTGTGCACACTCTTGTAAAAGCGTCTGGATCTTCAGTCACGTCTCTGCTGGTGTGTGTGGCCACAGGCTTCTACCCTAAACACGTGCAGATGGAGATCAGACACGATCAGACGATCCCTGATGATCATCTGAACTCAGAGGGAATCAGACCGAACGCTGACGGATCCTTTCAGCTGCAGAAGATCCTGGAGATCCTGATCCCAGTATCAGTGTGTGGTGGAGCACCAGAGAGAAAGAATAGAAAAGTCCTGGTTGATGAAAGAAGATCATTGAACTGAGTTATTAAAGCACAACACACGTCTGTATGTCTCTTAAATGGTTTCATGCTCTTTTCATGCATAAATGTAAATGAGATGAGGAGACTGAGCATCTGTGTTTTTAGTATTTTATGTGATTCTGCAGCTCTTCATAAAACTCAGATGAAACCAGAACTGCTGGAGGAAATAAGGATACCAGAATTGCTAAATGCCCGTAAATTAAACTCATTTAAAAACGTTTGGTTTACTGTCACTGTACAGCTGATGACTAAATGCATGAACATGTTTAATAACCATCATTTTATTGATTCTGAACTCCATCAGGACCAGAAAGATGTGCAGCTGCTTTAAACACTGATTCAGAAGAAGAAAACCCCACAGATCCCAGTATGGAGGAGGTTCACTGTAGGTCCTGAACACACACACACACACACACACACAGTTTCTCAGGCCTGTTTCAGTAATGGCTCCTCTCGTTCTCTTCAGCTGAGGAGGTTCATGACTCTCAGAGTCTGTCTGAAACTGAAGCGACTCCATCAGCTCGAGGTCAGAACATCTGAATCATCTCTTATCTGACGCTGCTTCTTCCTCTCACTCACTCAACGTGTCCTTCATGACTTTTACAGGTGCGATGGGCTCCAAAAACATCTCTCTGCCTAACCTTGGTGAGTTGAGATGGGTTTAATAGATTTTATTTTTTGTCACAAAGACACTGGATGTGAAATTAGTTCTTTCCAGCCATGAAGAGAGGAGACGCAGATCAGAACACCGTTACCCAGAATGCCC
Source organism: Meda fulgida (assembly GCA_030578275.1). Lineage (NCBI taxonomy): Eukaryota > Metazoa > Chordata > Actinopteri > Cypriniformes > Leuciscidae > Meda > Meda fulgida. Next base: position 31,565,529 of record CM060634.1, read on the forward strand.
TGCTGTTACCACCGCCAAGTAAGATCAGTAGTTTCTCTTCAAATTATGTTTATATACAAACAGTATATATATATATATATATATATGTGTGCGTGTGTGCATATATATTTATATGTGCGTGTGTGTGTATATATATGTGTGTGTGTGTGTGTGTATATATATGTGTGTGTGTTTGTGTGTATACATATATATATGTATAAAATGCTTTTATTCTGTTTCAGGTCGCTGCAGATCCAAGGACATTTCACTGCCAAACCTTGGTAATGTTTTGGTTAATTTCAACAAAATATAATGAACAATAATAATCCATCACTAATTTATATTTTTATAGTTTTTTATTTGATATTGGTGTTATCAAAAGAGAACTTCTGCAGTTTATAATGACTTTAATTTAGCAGTTTGTTTGTTTATCAGTTTAAGACAGAAAAGACACCAGTGACTCCAGTCAGAAGATCGAGCAGTTGCTCGTGGGTTGTTCTGGTTGAATCAGATGTTATTTCATCATCATCATCATCATCAGTGCCAAAAGTATGTGGACACCTGAACATCACAGTCAGGAGGTTTCCACAACGTCAACACAGCTTTCACAGTTTTCATCAGACACTGTCTTATGAGGATATGTGGTCAGGAAACATAATGGCCATGTTAACAATATAAAGTTTCGTTTGTAACTCAATCTTGAATCAGAATAACTTCTCCCTCTTGCAGCATCTCTTCTCTTCTCTGATGATGTGGGCGGGGCAACCTGTCACTCACATGAGATCAGCCAATAGCAAACCACAACCATCCAATCAATTCCTCAGACAAAATCAAGCCCCGCCCACATTTGTTCTTGTTCCAGAAGCGTTTCACACAGATATACATCTCAATAGAGAAGAGATGATCTCAACTTCCAAGATTATCGCAACTTTTCTAGTTTTGCTAAGCTCTAAAATACTTTATCGGCACATTGCACTCTTTTCCGTATGATAGCTAGGCCTATGTTGCCTGTACAATTTTATATTCAATGCGTGTTCAATGCATTCAAATTGTATTTTTTGTGGGTCTCCTTTTGAGCAATAAACAATTGTAAATATATTGTCTTTTTCTAGTTTTGCCTAAAAGTTTTTACGGTATGCAGTAGAATTATCTTTCTGCCTGTCATGTAGCTTACAGGCACCTTTTCATACGCTGTTTAAAGGATTTTATTGTAGATTTAATGTTTTAATCGGGGCAGAGATGAACCAACCTAGACAGTGTTAAGTAAGAGGTTTATTTCTTTGTCTCGTGTCATTCAAGAGCTTTTGTCAATGAAACATTGATACTGTATTGACTTCTTATTGTAACCAGCAGAGGGCAGCATGAACCTGAGAGCCACAAACTGTTAAAGAATCCATGAAATTAAGGATTTATTCTGTGAAATCGTCTATATTGTGTATTGAGAGTCCTACTAAAAGTAACCAAAAATTCATACTGTATTAACAGTATTTTGTAGACTTGTAGTCAAGACCGCCTAAACCGAGGCCAAGACACTACCAAGACCCAGGCCCGGATTAAGAGGACTTTGGGCCCTGGGGCTATAGCAACACCAAGGGCCCCCTTTCATCTGATTGCCACGCCACAATCTTCTACCGCAATAAATATTTTTTTATTGTTATTAAAGCTGCGGTCCGTAGCTTTGCCTCTTTGTCGCCATCTCTGTTCGAAAACTGCAATTGCAGTTATTTTTCGGAATTATCAACTTTCCGTGGGTTGTACATCGGCATGAAACAGCGCGGATGAATCCAATGTTTCGAGGAGAGTGTGCGGCTGTTAATCACCGCGCCGGTGTGGATACGGGCATTCAGAATCACACATTATACTTTTTGGAAGTATGACAAATATTAGAATTTTCAACAGAAAATAATGTCTGAACAAGTAAGTAACATCCACTTTTGTTCTGATCAACTAAGGGGGAAAAAAGCATTGCAGTAAATCTTATTTTGTATAAACAAATAACAATCTGTGCTATAACGGTGTATGAACAGAATCCCTGTTATGCATAAACGTGTTATAATATAACATAATATAAACATCTTATGACAGGAACATTTTGATATGGAATATCAGGATAAAAATACTCCACATAATTTCTTGGTTCATTTTGGGAACCTTTTATTGATAAAACATTTTTACCCCCTCCCCGTCCATAAGTGCATTTACTCCAGATATGAACTCAAAAACATAAAGGTTGCCAAAATCAGCAAAAACATTACTTATACTTCAGTCATACTTCCTCAATAAGTACTTAACCATGAATAATTTAAAGGGATAGTTCAACAACATCACCCTCATGTTGTTCAAAACCTGTATGAATTTATTTCTTCTGCTGAACACAAAAGAAGATATTTTAAAGAATGTTGGTAACCAGACAGTGACAGGACCCATTGACTTCCATAGTAGGAAAAATATATATAAAGTCAATGACTACCGTAAACTGTCTGGTTACTAGTTTGAACAACATGGGGTGAGTAAATGATGACAGATTTTTTTATATAACTTTCCTTTTACATAGGGTGTTACAGTTAAATAGTCTTTTTTTCTAGCTTTAGCACAGCAGACATCCTTTATGATCTCATTAAAATTCATTAAAATCCAGTCACTGTTTTAATAAGCGAGTCATTCATTCAACCGATTTGTTCAAACGGCTGTTTGATTCAACGACGAAGCAAACGAGGAGTCATTTAATCATTAAATGAATGGATTCGTTCAAAACGCGGATTATTCAGTAACGAATCACCACTATCAGTTTCAGAGATGGTTTCTGCTGTTGTTTCATTTTGTCATCGGCGAAGTGACGATAAACCAAAACGTAACTCTCAATGTTAACTTATTGGTCAACTCATTTTTTTGTTGCATAACATATATCACATTGTGCTGATATTTGGGGAAAACTGCGGTTTTACTTGTGAATATATCACATTGTTTTATATTATGTTAAGACAAAAACTCATCGGGGCAAAAATGCCCATGTAGACCTTGAATATTGGACCTTGATGTTCGTCAAAAAAAACTAATTCGGCTTTTTTTTTTTTTTTTTAAATAATAGAAAAAACGTGGAAGACCCCGTGAAAATTTTTTACACGGGTGATGGTGAGAGAAAAAACACTGACATTCCGGATTCAGACTGCAATAAAATCACCGACTAGCCCCTATAAATATTGAAAATACCTTACGATCCACGAGAAACAATTACCATCCAAATAGTGCTTAACTCGTTAATGTACTTCAGCTGCTTGTTTACCTTCTTCGACGTATAAAACACGCAGATCGATGACGGCGCCGGAGGGCGACGCTAACTGTGGGCTGCTGTCGCTGCACGGGGTCTTCCACGGGCACGGATGAAAGTCAACCAAAGTATTTAGTTAGTTTAGGAATTTTTGCATCCCTTTTCTGTCTTTCGAGTTTGTTTTTCCTTTTTTGTGCTCCACTATCACTTTTCTTTTTCATAATTTTTGCACTCTAGCGAGCGATTTATACCCATGTTCTCATGAAAGCATCAGGCGTTTCTCAACGTCATGGCGCAAATTGTAGAGTTAATTTGATTGGGCGGTGAATTATATCAGTCAGGCACATTTTCCAATAACTTCTTGTTATTTTATTATACACAAATCGACCACCTATGATTTAACAATCTCATTTCCTCCAGCCAATCACGGGCCCCCTAATCCCGCGGGCCCTGGGGCTTCAGCCCCACCTAGCCCTTGTTAATCCGGCCCTGCCAAGACCAGATGAGCGCACCGTTTACATTGGTTGCATTTGAAGGGCGCGAAATAATAATACTGTTGCATTATCGAACGTGTCGTCGTGGATATTGTAATATTAAATACAAGCTGACCTTTAACATCCCTCCTTCTTCCATGGTGAAAATGACAAAACTCTTGATATGTTGAGGAAAATGAGAAAGTGAAAACTCATAAATCCAGTAGTTCAAACTGAAAAGTGTTGTGTGTGTTATTTGTTTCTTCTCAAGGCACGTATTGATTCTGAATTGAGTTCTGATTGTAACCAGGAGAGGGCAGCGTATAAAGTTCTGAACCTGAACTAACAAAAATATATTTCAACATCGTTCTGCTGTTCCCACTAAGTAACGCAAATGTTATTTCTGAATATTCTATAAACGTCGAGTTTAAAAAAAAAAAGATTTTTTTTTTAACTCAAACGCTAAGTGAACATTACATTTTGCAAACCTGATGGGAATGTTGTTTTAAATGTTCCCTGAACGCTCTGAAACTATTAGCCTAACATTTAAAAATGTTAGACGAACATCCAACTAAACGTTTACGTTTCAGCGAAAAGGTTACATTAACGATAGGATATTTTTGCTAATGTTTTAAGATAGAACATTAGATAATTTTGAACCAATGTTATCCCAGCAAACACAGAACGTTCCCCTAACGTTCTCCTATATGGTTCCCATTTGGTTATTTTTTGGGGAACCAAACAAGAACGGTCTAGGAACGTTCCCTGCAGGTTATTTTTAGGTTTAATTTTATAACCAAAAGGGAATGTTCCCATAAAGTTTCGAAACTTTCTGGATCCAGAACGTTCCCCTAACCTTAAGGGAACGTTCTATTTACGTTAAGAAAACTTTCCTGGATCACCTGGTTCCAATACTTTGGAACGTTCTTGGAAACGTTCTGGGAAGGAAAACCTTACGTTCCCAGAACGTAAAATTGTTAGCTGGGTTATGGCTGGACGTTTGTTCGTAGCTTAGAGAGAACGTTCCCTGTTAGCTGAGATTACAGAAACCATGACATTAAGGTTTGTGGCTTTTAGGCCGTCTGTAGTTTTGAGGTTATATGCTAGGCTACTGTACTAGTAAAACATTTTTGATAGGCTACACGTTAAAACTATTTATAATGATCACGTGTTTACTCAACAAGAACACACACTCATTTTTATTTTCTCTTTTCTTGTTTCGTTCTTTCCAAATTTTGTAATGGGAATGTTACTCTGTGCAGTAATGATTGAACTTGTTCAATATGTACTTTCGATGGAAATGTTCTAGATTTCTAAAAGATGTGTGTTTGCACCATAGTAATTTTTCTTGAAATAATAAATATTAAAAAAGAAAGAAAAACACGTAGGCGGAAGTGCTCTCGCGGAATGGGAGGGGGCTGGTGACTGGTATTACGTCACGTCCGCGTGAGAGCGAGAAACAAACAGGAGTGTAAGCGCAGTGAGTGCGAGCGCGAGAGGATGGAGGCCGCAGAGCAGCAGCGGAGCTCGAGTGACGGCGCGACCGCCAGAGGAGCGGGTGTCCCGGGCAGCGGAGGCGGAGCAGGGCCCGGAGGAAGCGCGGAAGGCGAGCGGGACAGAGAGCGAGCCACTTTCGAGTGTAACATCTGCCTGGATACCGCCCGAGACGCGGTCATCAGCCTCTGCGGACACTTGTTCTGGTACAGCTGATCGATAATCGATCACCATCAATATCATAACAGTAGGAAAATACACACAGCATGACAGTGAGAAAATGATTGTCAGCGAGACCCTTTACCATAGCAACCAAACCTTCTTGTACTGATAATACCTGTTATTGTTATTAACTCAAGTAGAAATGCAGCAATACTAACACAACATGTCAAAGAACTGATTGATTGACAGTCTGACATGTTGACAGGGAAGAATCTGTTCTCATTAATTCCCCATGGTAATCAATCGCTTACTTCAGTTAACGTTATCGTGTAGTAACGGGTTATCTGCCTTCACTGACATTATACATCAGGGACACTGAATTTTATTTAAAGTACGTTACAACATCATTTAAATAGCATGGTATACGAGTACAGTAGTACCATAGTATTATTGAACTATGGTAACACCACAGTAAGGACATAGTTACTGCAGTTGTTGTTACTATAGTAAATTTGTGGTAAACATGAAGTCAGTATGACTGAAATATTCAGCACGAGCACTTGCATTATTATGCTATGATTTTGCAGTAGTAAAACCAGTATTTTGCAGTATTTGCAGTGCTTCTGTGGTGTTTTAACGCAATTGCTGGTTACTTATGTGTTTTGATTGACAGGGTGATGTTCAGCTTGTTGAAGTGTGGCTTTGCTGTGTGAAGCTCCTCGTGACTCATTCATCAGAGTATATGATACTGTAATACCTGACATATGACATATTAGTTCAACAAATGAATTAATGAATCGATTGATTTTTAAATGGGACAGTTTATTGAACCTTTAGATGACATCTAAAGAAAGTTTGCATATGTTTTAGTGATAGTATGTGGTAGTGATAGTGAGAATGTGGAGCAAAAAACAGCTCAATTTTATTCAGAGCCCCAAACTGAGCGAAAATATGTTATTTTTACAGATAAAAGCAACATAAAATGCATATTAATATCAATATCTACCAATAATCTCTTGATGAAATGCTTAGTTTTATTATCAAAGCTCTATAGTTTTAAAAATGCAATGCAATACAATGATAATTGAGAGATAAACTAATAACCCTTCCTCAAAAGCCTGATGATCATATTTGATACTCGTGATTGTGATAATAAATGATGACGATAATTAAGTAAAGCTGCTTCAGTCCAGTTAAAATATTACTAACAATATTAAAGCTATTCGTGCGTTTCCTTGATAAAATTAGCTCAGATTTGACACAGAAAGACTAGATAATAAAGTCTGAACTATCAATCAGACACTGATAAAGACTGGAGGAGATTGGGTGATTTCATCATTTACAGGCCTTAGATATCCATGTATTAAATATGATACAATAAGTAACTTTTAATGTGCCTGTGTTTCAGCCTGGCGGCATTAGAGAAGTTTCTCGACAGATAGAGACCAGAGGAGAGCATGTTGTTTTCTGCTGAGCTCTTGTTCATGTGTGACTGTAGCTCCGGTCGGACGAGATCTTCATGTGTGTTTGCGTGAGATTATCAGGTTAACGAGAGATTAGACTCCACAGGAGGATTGAGGAGGAGTAAGAATAGATGCACACGTAACACTGACCCCTGTTTGTGCCAATACCACCCTTCATTCGTCATGTCTGTTTTGTAGATTTGCAGATGTTGTGGATTGTGTTTGTGATTGTGTGTACATGACAAACATCTCTTAGTTATTCAATATTTAGGCAACAAACCTATTTTTTCCATTCATTTCTCCCATAGGGATTTTAAAATAGTCTTTTGTTAAGCGTTATAAGCCATGAACCAAACCAATCAGATACGAGGAGAATCATAACACCAAAAAACTTTTTGGATTTGAAGCAAAAAATATTTGAAAATCTGACAAAAATACAAAGTACGTAATGGCTTTACTGAGGGAAAGAACTACAATCCCATGAAGCATTGCAATGGAGAAATAAAAAACTACTAATTTACAAATGCTTATTATATATGTATAAAAACAATATATTTTAATTTTATTGCAAAATATTCATATCTATTCAAATATTCAAGTATTTTGAGAGTGTAGATATTCATGGGAGTGGGAGGAGCTAACGAGATCTTTTGTCTTAACTCTGATTGGTGGAATTTTCTGGGTCATCATGGGTAATGTAGTTTCTCACCAGGAATTCCAGTGTTAAAGACAATTGTTTAAAATAAAGCGGGCTAGCGGCTTCAGCAGAAGCAAATAGCATCGATTAACAACCTCATAGCTCACAGTAGGTTTGACTTTAAAGGTTTATAAGTTATTGTTCAAAATCAATTTCCCTATGGAGAAAATGAATAGAGTTTGTACTTCTGGAACCGGACTGCTGCGAGTCATGGCATATTTTACCTCAATGAGGAATACATAAAATATTTGTAACATTATTTAAATGAACCTGCACTTTGAAATTGTTTTCATGACAATTGAAAACATTTATTCCCTAAAATCTCATGAATTATATATAATTCTATTATTTTTACTGTGATATGTCAATATTTTTTACATTACTGTAATAATAATAATTGTGAGGGGAAATAGAAAATCTTGATTGTCATAGAAAAATGATCAAATATTAATAGTTGTCATGTGATGTGATTAATAATCATGTGATGATCTCATTAGGCCTTTTCTTTCTCGTGATTTTTAAGGGTGAAATATTACGTTATCAACAGGTTTCATGAGATTCACCATATTTTATATTCACAACACAACTTATTGTAGCTTTTCATTTTCATGCCAAATAAATTGAGAAATAGGGAAATATGCAGACAGATGTGATTTATGCAGATGAGACTATTTACTCCTGAACTAATATAATTTTCTGTAGCACAGATTACATGAACTATAAGATTTGACATTTATTTAAGATTAGACGCTTTTATCTGAAGAGACATGCATTGATTGGTTCATGCATTCCCTGGGAATCGAACCCATGACCTCGCGTTGCTAGCATCAGGCTTTACTGTATGAGCTACAGGAATACTATTGCTATTAAAACAACATAAATGTATTAACTCATTTTTGGCTTCTCTCTCTCTCTCTCTCTCTCTCTCTCTCTCTCTCTCTCTCTCTCTCTCTCTCTCTCTCTCTCTCTCTCTCTCTCTCTCTCTCTCTCTCTCTCTCTCTCTCCTGTTTTGTCGTCTCGTGCAGTTGGCCTTGTCTTCATCAGGTGAGTGTGTGTGTGTGTGTGTGTACACTGATGTTTTGTGCTTCACTAGAGTAAAATGACACGCAGGCGTTCAGCGTATGAGTAGCACTTCACAGAAAGCAAACAAACACTTGTTACAGTATAGCAGATAACTGATATAATTATTGACATTATACAGTATATTACAGCTGTTCATACTGAGTGGAATTACATGCTCACAAATAATTAGATAATAAAAGTTTATAATGTACAGTAGAAACTGTTTAATAATTAATGAATAATGTACAGTCAGTCACACTATCTTATTTTATATATATCTATATTTTTACTTGAGTAATACTTTTATTCATCAAGGCTGCATTAAATTGATCGAAAGTTACAGTAAATCTATTTATACTGTTACAAAAGATTCTATTTAAAAAAAATTGTGTCTTGAGCATCAGATCCTCATATTATCCTGATTTCTGAAGGATCATGTGACACTGAAGACTGGAGTAATGATGCTGAAGCTCAGCTTTGATCACAGGAATAAATTACACTTTACTGTATACTCACATAGAAAACTTCTGTTTTACACTGGAAGATTTTTTACCGTATTTTTGATCACATAAACGCAGCCTTGCTGAGCAGCTGAGACTCTTTCAGGAACGTTGTGGCGTGTGTTTCAGTGGCTGGAGACGCGTCCCAGCAGGCAGCAGTGTCCCGTGTGTAAAGCGGGAATCAGCCGAGATAAAGTCATTCCTCTGTACGGCCGAGGCAGCACCAGTCAGGAGGACCCCAGGTACTCACTAGTGCACTACCTAGTGCACTCACTCTCACTAGTGCACTACCTAGTGCACTCACTCTCACTAGTGCACTACCTAGTGCACTCACTCTCACTAGTGCACTACCTAGTGCACTACCTAGTGCACTCACTCTCACTAGTGCACTCACTCTCACTAGTGCACTACCTAGTGCGCTCACTCTCACTAGTGCACTACCTAGTGCACTACCTAGTGCACTACCTAGTGCACTCACTCTCACTAGTGCACTACCTAGTGCGCTCACTCTCACTAGTGCACTACCTAGTGCACTCACTCTTACTAGTGCGCTCACTCTCACTAGTGCGCTCACTCTCACTAGTGCACTACCTAGTGCACTCACTCTCACTAATGCACTACCTAGTGCGCTCACTCTCACTAGTGCACTACCTAGTGCACTCACTCTCACTAGTGCGCTCACTCTCACTAGTGCACTACCTAGTGCACTCACTCTCACTAATGCACTACCTAGTGCACTACCTAGTGCACTCACTCTCACTAGTGCACTACCTAGTGCACTCACTCTCACTAGTGCACTCACTCTCACTAATGCACTACCTAGTGCACTACCTAGTGCACTCACTCTCACTAGTGCACTACCTAGTGCACTCACTCTCACTAGTGCACTACCTAGTGCACTCACTCTCACTAATGCACTACCTAGTGCACTACCTAGTGCACTCACTCTCACTAGTGCACTACCTAGTGCACTCACTCTCACTAGTGCACTCACTCTCACTAATGCACTACCTAGTGCACTACCTAGTGCACTCACTCTCACTAGTGCACTACCTAGTGCACTCACTCTCACTAGTGCACTACCTAGTGCACTCACTCTCACTAGTGCACTACCTAGTGCGCTCACTCTCACTAGTGCACTACCTAGTGCACTCACTCTTACTAGTGCGCTCACTCTCACTAGTGCGCTCACTCTCACTAGTGCACTACCTAGTGCACTCACTCTCACTAATGCACTACCTAGTGCGCTCACTCTCACTAGTGCACTACCTAGTGCACTCACTCTCACTAGTGCGCTCACTCTCACTAGTGCACTACCTAGTGCACTCACTCTCACTAATGCACTACCTAGTGCACTACCTAGTGCACTCACTCTCACTAGTGCACTACCTAGTGCACTCACTCTCACTAGTGCACTCACTCTCACTAATGCACTACCTAGTGCACTACCTAGTGCACTCACTCTCACTAGTGCACTACCTAGTGCACTCACTCTCACTAGTGCACTCACTCTCACTAATGCACTACCTAGTGCACTACCTAGTGCACTCACTCTCACTAGTGCACTACCTAGTGCACTCACTCTCACTAGTGCACTACCTAGTGCACTCACTCTCACTAATGCACTACCTAGTGCGCTCACTCTCACTAGTGCACTACCTAGTGCACTCACTCTCACTAGTGCACTACCTAGTGCACTCACTCTTACTAGTGCGCTCACTCTCACTAGTGCACTACCTAGTGCACTCACTCTCACTAATGCACTCACTCTCACTAGTCCACTACCTAGTGCACTCACTCTCACTAGTCCACTACCTAGTGCACTCACTCTCACTAGTCCACTACCTAGTGCACTCACTCTCACTAGTGCGCTCACTCTCACTAGTACACTACCTAGTGAACTCACTCTCACTAGTGCGCTCACTCTCACTAGTACACTACCTAGTGAACTCACTCTCACTAGTGCTCTCACTAGTGCTCTCACTAGTGCTCTCACTAGTGCACTCACTCTCACTAGTGCTCTCACTAGTGCTCTCACTAGTGCACTCACTCTCACTAGTGCACTACCCAGTGTGCTCACTCTCACTAGTGCACTCACTTACGCACTGCTATACAGGCATCATCAGGGAGTAGCACTTCAAACTGTAGTTTGCTACGTCGTCACATGATCTTGTTGCATGTTTATTCAGTGAGTGCAGTAGTTGTCATCTCAGACATAAAAATATCATTTTGCATTTTTAATCCAGTTCTGTGTGAAGTGATTTTGGTTCTCTGATGAAATAATGAGTCAAGTAGCAGATGTGTTTAATGTGTCACTGGATATGGAAGGTCAAGTCGAGTGCATTGCATTGTGGGTCTTTAACAGCATGTTATTCTGGCAAATGTCATCCAGTTATTCCATGGATGCAGAAATAGCATGGCATTCAGTGTGTGCTTTGGGTCACATGAAGGATTGAGAAATGAATGAATAATTCATGTTAATAAATAACCATCAAAACCAGTGGGGATTTTAAAACTCCAGGTTTGTTTGTAGTGCTGCACCAGTTAACTACAACTATTAAACACATTTGTGTAATAATTTAAATAAATCTGGAATGAAATGGAGAAGCAGAGTCAGTTGAGACTGGAGGTAATATTAATCATATTTTTGTAAGTGTTTGTTTAATACCCTGTTTCTGCCATAGAAGTATTTGTTATACTGTTTATTTCTATTTTCTACTTTTATTCTAATGTGAATTTGATTGCATGTGTTTATAATTAGAATAACAGTCGTCAGCAAGAAGAAACGATTTATTTATTTATTTGCATTGTGTGCGTGTGTTTGTGTGTGTGTGTGTGTGTGTGTGTGTGTGTTTGTGATTGTATCTGCAGGCTGATGTTTTTACTCATTTGAATACTGACGTGTGTGTGTGTGTGTGTGTGTGTGTGTGTGTGTGTGTGTGTGTGTTGGTTGTGATTGTATCTGCAGGCTGATGTTTTTACTCATTTGAATACTATGACGTGTGTGTGTGTGTGTGTGTGTGTGTGTGTGTGTGTGTGTTGGTTGTGATTGTATCTGCAGGCTGATGTTTTTACTCATTTGAATACTATGACGTGTGTGTGTGTGTGTTACAGATTGAAAACGCCACCACGACCTCAGGGTCAAAGGACAGAGCCCGAGAGCAGAGGGGTGAGCGTCTGTCCTGACATCATTATGGTGTGGTTATGAATGTATTATTAATGTGATCATCTCTCTCTCTCTCTCTCTCTCTCTCTCTCTCTCTCTCTCTCTCTCTCTCTCTCTCTCTCTCCCTCTCTCTCTCTCTCTCTCTCTCTCAACAGTTTCAGGGTTTTGGCGACACAGGGTTTCACATGTCGTTTGGAATCGGTGCTTTTCCATTCGGTTTTTTCACCACAGTCTTTAACGCCAACGACTCTTTCCACAGACCAGGTCAGTGTTGCTGTTGCTCTGTTAAAGGGGTCACGACATGAGCGTAAAACATCCTCCTCATTATAATAAAGCATTTATTTAATCAATCTCCAAAAACTGCTCGTTTGGATGCATTTGCATATTGCCTCCATCAGTTATACATCATCACACCATAGCTCACTGGCTCACTTTATTAGCATCATAAGTGAACCTCAAGGAACATAAAAATCCATGTCATCACCCCTTTAAAGTTTTAGTGTCAAAATATTAGCTTTAAGGTGATGTCAGGATTCATGTGTGCTCTCAGTCAAGTGTGTGTGTGTGTGTGTGTGTGTTCAGATCCTCATTATGATCATCAAGGCAACGGCAATCCCAACAACGGCAACAACTGGCAGGACTCGCTCTTCCTATTCCTGGCCATCTTCTTCTTCTTCTGGATGCTGAGTGTGTGAGTGTGTGAGTGCTTCAGATGATGGACGAGGACACTGTCTCGTGTGTGTGTGTGTGTGTGTGCTTTCAGAAGAGGAACTCACTTCCTGTCTGTCTGTGTCTCATATCCATATATACACACACACACACTCTCACTCACTCACACTCACAGCCTCGTACACACAGGCACACACACTCACTCACACACACACATCAGTGTTGAGAGACAGTATTAATGACGCCGTCGGTAGAGAAACACTACAGCCGTTGATGAATCTCACCAAAACATCTCATGTTTCACCTCCGAATGCAGAGAGAAATGACTCTGAGCATAAAGAAACTTATTTCAATAAACCTGCAATCTGAAATTATTTTCATGATGATTAAACACGTTCATCCTGGAATTCTCATTACTGTAAAGGGTTGTTTTTACTGTAGTAATATACAAAGCGAATTCCATTATGGTACTGGGAATAGTCTTCATTTATTGTTGAGTGATTAATTGTCATGAAAATGCATACGGTCATTCTCCATAATGTATTTTCTTCCTTGTGATTTTTGGGGTGATATATTACCCAGATTCATTCACCATGGTCTCCACTTTTGTAACTTTTCAATTTCATGCCAAAGAAGTTTAGAAACGAGAGAAATATGAAGGCAGACGTGATTTATGGATGTTTATTGGGATGCTCCTGAAAGCGTTTCGAGGCCGATGCACTGCGTTTCACGGTTTACAGGAATGAGAATCTCGCTTATTTTTCATAATCCTTAAAATCATAATAGCAGGTTCTTAAACATTTTATTTTGGAGTGAAATAAGACCTGAACATGTTTTTATGAGATTCACCCACTTTGTTCAATGTTCAGGCTAGTGAAGATTTAGCTTTAGCCTCAAAGACGCACACTAGTCATAAGCTCATCTAGATCTGACGCGAGTTCCGGTTGAGATGCGGTTCAGACCCGGATGGAGGTTCAGGAAGTGTTTCCACAACAGTTTTATCTGCCGTGTGTTTGTTGTGTAACGCAGACATGACCGCTAACACACAGCGTACATCATAACTGTTATTAATCACCTTATTATAAGTTAACACGCATTCAGTTATGATTGACAGGTTGGATGAGTGATTTATGCATTGAGTAAATATAGTATTGTCATAGATAAGAAACTTATGAAAATGAAAAAAGTGAATTTAATTTTCATCTGCTAATGTGGTATGCGAGTGTGTGTGTATATATGGATATTGTACATGATGTTTTTAAACGTCTCTCTGTCATTGGCTGTGACGTTGATTGACAGCCGAGAGGTGATGGTTTGTAATCCTGTTGGTCTGAACTGTTTTGTCAGTGTAACAAACATCCTGTGAAAAACAACATTCGTGTTTATTTCCTCTCGCTGCTGTGATTGGCCGGTTTGAACTTCTTGTCTAAAGACTGGCCACACCCACTTTTATGATGTCACAATGCAGGTCGTGTTGATTGACGGCTGCTCGGCCGTAAAAGTGGGCGGGGTTTACGGTCAGAATCCGTTTATTTCTTACTGGATGATTTTGGGTAGAATTGCTCTTGTTTGTCTTTCCTTTTTGCATACACTGGTTAATTATGTCTGTGACCAGCCTTTTTTGCCATAAAAGTCTTTTGGTAGCTAAATTGCATATAATTATTGTGCATATGGGCCAGAAACTAAAGTGGGTGTGGGCACTTGATAAATAAACATTTAATACAACTGGTGCGGTTATTTATTTAAAGTAAAGTAGATTATGTATTTAATGTGTGTGTATATATGGATGTATGTTATATGTATTAAAGTGCTTTAAATAATATAATCTAATAAAAATTAGAATATCGTGAAAAAGTTCATATATTTCAATAGTTCAACTTAAAAGGTGAAACTAATATATTATATAGACTCATTACAAGCAAAGCGAGATATTTCAAGCCTTTATGTTATAATTTTACAGCTTTTGAAAACCCCAAATTCAAAATTAGAATATTGTGAAAAGGTTTTCATAGCCGTTAGACAATCAAAATTATTACAAATAAAGGCTTGAAATATCTCACTTTGCTGGCAAATATATAAAAGAAAATAAGCAGCTGTTAATATGCAACATTTTTATTAGATTTATACATATTTATATCTTTAAATAAATATTTGTTTCCAGTTTACACTAAATCAAACACAACCAAAAACAAATGATATAAAAACAGTGTGAAACGAGCATGAACTACTGTAACTATAAAAATATTCAAAACTAAGTTATTTTCCCTTCTTGCTTCTGGAGTTTCTTACGGAAGCGTATCGCATTCACTCCAGGAAAAAAATCTAGTTTTCCTGAATTAACGAGTTCATATCTCAGAATTACGAGATCATTTTTCATGGAAAAAAGTTTTTGCTCTGTTTTTCTGAATTAATGACTTAATTATCTCAAAATTATGAGTAACTCAATTCAAAAAAAATTTTCAAGAAAAATGTATCTGGTAATTCTGAGATATTAACTTGTTAATTCAGAAAATCAGAGTAGATTTTTTTCCTGGAGTGAATGCGATACGCTTCCGCAGTTTCTTATATTGGACTGTTTTCAGTTTATTTTCTATTACAAAGTAAAAAAAAGGGGCTTTAAAAACAGTACAGTAGTTTTGAAAGAACAGTTAATTAATCTCCACCTAAAACAGTCAATTATACGTGCAATAGTTTCACTGAATATCTTACTAAAAAACAAATAAAAGGTTAATAATAAAGCTTTGGCTCACAGACATCATTCAAATGCACAAAGATCCTCACTTTGGTTTCTTAAAGTGAGTCAAGAAAATAAAATCACACATTCACAGGCACTTTTCAGTAAAATCAGTTAAATGAACTCTTGAGACGTTGAGTCTCGGTAACATGTCTAAAAAAAATGTAAATGGGGAATAATGATGTTAAAAGTGTCTACATGGATTGGCTGGGATCTTGAAAGTGACGGTGCTTGAGACCTTCATCATCATCATCATCACGAGCCCGCCTTGGGCTGTTTGTTCTTCTTGTTGAGGATCTTCATCAGGTTCTTGGACATGAAGTACGGTTTCTCTGCACTGCCGTCGTTGCGCTCCAGATCCTCCACTGAACACAGAAACACACACACACTGTTATGGTCACGCGAGCTGCTGAGTGAATGGCTGAGTTGTGGACGAGGCACTCACAGAAACACAGGAACAGTGTGTCCACACCCATGTTATAGACGCTGAAGAAGCCGTGAGCGATCAGATACGCTCCGAACACCACCGTCTGTTGGCACACACACACACACACGCTCGTCACCTCTCAAAACAATCTGGACATTTCACTTTACAGCGGATTTCAAAATCAAAGTACATTTTTGTCATCATTTTGGCTGTTTATGTTGTAATTATGACTTAGTATGTCAATTTTGACTTGTGTCATAATTATGACATAAGCCAAATGATTACTTTTTATGTTGTGATTTTGACCTATGTCT